>JBAJNP010004990.1:1236-30781 GCA_036877545.1 Yasuhikotakia modesta | reverse complement strand
CATGACGGAAACAATCGCGGCTGGTGCTTTAACATGTTTAAACATCTTTAATGACACCACACTCGCGATTACCCGTCATGCCCCAGGTCGCTACAATATATAGCAAACATATATATCTTTATACTTACTATATTTATTTTAACATATACCACGGCCGTTTGTCACTCAGATAAAGGGACAGGTAGACCCAAGGTAACCCATTGACTAGCAGTGTGTAATGAGACTAATCCACGTATGGTTGAACAAAATAGAATAAAGAGAGTAAGAAAGTACATCACTGCAATAACAAATTTTATTAGTTAAGCAAATCAGGCAGACATCATTTTGAATCATACCCACAACAAAAGTATTAAAATATACTAAATGCCATTCTTCTTTCTCCCCATGTCTTGCAGGCAATGCAGATTTTCATCTTCATCTTAACATATTCAATGTCCTCTTCAAATTCAAGATAATTTTCTGTCTGTAATTTTATGTCTTTTTGCTGGCCGTGACTTGACTGGTGTTGAACTAAATGGAAGTGAAGCTTCTCTGAATGTATATTGAATAAATATGAAAACAAAATTGAGTGTTAATTTATTCTAAGCAGAATACAATTATGTAATTGATCGACAAACAGGATAACTGTGAATATTATAATTAAGGATTAAACAAACAATACAGAACAACTTCTTTACAGTAACTCGATTACAATCACAAGCTATTTTCATGCATAAAGTGGGACACTGAATTAACGCTGTTTCGGTGCTGTGGTCCAAGTGTTGTTCCTCTAGACTGGGTTTCCTGAAGATCCGTCCGACAGCCTCTTTTGTATACTGGGGAAGAAAGCGGGTCGTATCAACACTCTGAAATAAATCAGAGAAGTTTCTCTCGTGTTTTATATTGTTATCTGTACTAAGGCGCGAAATCTATGTCTGCTGCTAACGTTTGTTTACATTCCCAATGCTAGCCGTACACACGGCTAGACGAATATGTTCTCATTTTAACTATTAAAAACACAATCTAATCTAACAATGTGATACTTACAGCTTGTAATGATTGTTAAGCTTGATGTGGAGCATCAGACGCTGAGAGACGCCGCAGGTTTGTAAAACTGTCCGATGTAAAACGAGCGGAGCAAAGTAATAATCCGCGACTAAATGTCGTGGATCCGGGTAAAATAAACCGTAGCCGCGTATCACGGCCGTTTCTTTCGAGTATACTGCCATTTCCCGTCAAGACTAGAAAATTTTTGATTTTGACTCTAGGTTCCCTTTAAACCATAAAGGTTATTTTACCTTTGGTCTTTAAATTGTAGATTTTGTTTACAATAATATTATTAATATAGAGCACACCTCTTTTACACAACATGTACGCAGTGTACTTTAATGAAAAAACAAGTTTTTTAAACAAATATATGGCAGTCTGTTAATATGACTGGCTAACAAGTACAACAATAAAACTGCATAACATTAAGATCTCTTCACATACTCCCATGTGGGACCAGGGTTAGTGAGGAAGAAGTAGTGGCACAAGTTTTCCCTGCAGCAGTGGTTTGGGCGATTTGGAGATGACAGACTGAGCACAGATTCCCGTCCCTGTCTCAAGAGAGGCCACTTTCCGTTGAACATTGGTAGCATACATTGTTGTCAAGAGCACCAGCTGATCGTGCACAGGCATTTTGGTAGCGATTTGTCTAGAGACTTCTCTGAAGTGCTTTGTGAAGTTGTCCAACGAGTAAGTGGCAGGGTGATTGGAGACCCAGAGTGAATCGGGTCACTGGAGAGTGCGGCCAGACAGGAGGGAAGTATTAAGATGATTTTGGAGCATTTGCTGACAAATGCATGGAGTTACATTTCGATAAACAGATTGCACTGCAGTATGAGGCCACCACAATCTGCTGCCTTACCAAAGAAGTTAGCAGGCCGGGCCATGAGACTGGAGGAGGTAGATGGTGTCAGAAAGATTGAGGAAAGGGCAGACTGTAGTTCGGTGACAACAAACAGGCAAAATGGCGATGAGGATGTTGCTCCACGCTGTCTTGTTGTTGTTGATCTGCTTTTCTGCCACAACACAGAAGGGGACCACACAAGGATGTGAAATGTATTAATAAGCAGCAGGATAAACAGAAAAATGGTTTATGTTGTTAGAGGTTTGTAGATAAAACCAGGAACTGAGAAGATGAGAATGGTGGCAATAATGGGATATTAGAGAAAGGAATAGGCCTTCAGGAGTCAGGAAATTTTTTTATTGAGACCAGACAAACTGACTGCAGTGATGATAAGCCTATAAACAGTGCTTAATGGCGATGGTGACAGGGGTGGTGGATTGTGATTTTTTGAGAGGAGTGAGCGGGCTTGATGAAGGTGGTGTTTCTGTGAACATATACAGTGTGTTTTTTACATTTAATGCCATAGAAGTCATGTTTAGCATGATTTCACTCTGCTATATACTGTATTTTTTGTAAGTTACTGTACTGTAACTTTTTGTTTTCCATACAGTCAGACTTATACGTTTCTGACACGTTGTTCTACTTTTAGAATTGACATTGTTCAAATGGATTTTTTTTTCCATTTAATTCATTCTGAAACTATGATCATAGATAGAATTAATAAAAACCATGGTGAGGGCCTTTTTATATTTGAAAAGGTGTTTCATTGTCACTGTAATCTGTGTTCAAGAGCCGGATTCACAAACAATTTCTTAAAATAAAACTTAGGAAGACTCTTACGAAGAGAAGTTCTTTTGGAATTTCTTAACATTTTCTTAAGATCAATGTCATTTCTTACGAACTTCTTTGTTTTCTCTCTTACAACCTTTCCAGAAAAACATTTCTTAGTTTAAAAATGAGAAAAATTCACTTGCGTGATTAACCCAAAGTACCTCCATTTACAAAATGTCAGGAACAAGTATTTAATGACCAACTTGATCAAACCATGTCTACTTGATTTTATATAAGCAATAGTAAATAGTAAACTATATCATTACATTCAGTAGGCTATATAAGTCAAATAAAGCCACTGGGTAAAATGCCCATTCAATGTAAGCCTGTAACTGTACAATGTATTTTGATCTGATATGGGCTACATATACACAAAAACAAAGTGTTTCTGATTTAGTTTTAGTAGAAATGTGTTTAAATGAATAAAAATAGAGGCTTACCTTTACGCTGTGGCTGTGTTAAGACTGGTATAGGTTTTAAAGAAGTTTTCAAGAATGTCAATTATTCTTATTTTTTTTTCTTAGGAAAATAAATTCAGAAAAATCATAAGAATTTTATTTGTGAACACCAAATCTTCATAACTTTTGTCTTAGGACAAGTTCCACTTTGGAACAAAGTTTTTTAAGAAGGTTTTGTAAATCCGGTCCCAGGTGTGTTTAATTGGTATTGGAGCTAAACTCTGCAGATCTATAAACCTCAATGGAGACTTCTGGGTTAACCAAGAGGACCAATTCTCCTCTGGCACAATAACAAAGATCTGCTTTAGTAGACAGAAATGCTGTTCTTTATTGAAAGACTATTATATAATATATATAATTATAAATAGATTATTACTATATAGTATACCACAAAATGATAAGTGTGTGGCAACTACATGCACTGTTTATCTGGTGTTATGGTGTGTTTATGGTTCATGGTGTTCATGATGTGGAAAGGAAAGTCTGTCAGTGAAATCAGATTGCAGAGTTGCAAGCTATGATTATGGCAGATTCATGTTACTTCTAGTAAACAAACGCTATGGTCTTCGTCGGCTGGAATAAGCATTAAGATGTTTAGAGAATGTGTAGAATTAATGCACACAATGATTAAAGTGCCTAAAGTGTTTGGCCTAAAGACTCATACTGAACATCCTGAACAAGAAGTTGATTAGAGAAGGAATTTTATATAAAAAGTGAAGAAAATAAAAGGCTGCTCAGCTAAAATGATATCAAATGCATTAAAATGGCAACCAAAACCAAAAATGACAAGGAAGAAAATCAAAAACTACCATTTGAATAAATACAAAAAACAAAATGGCAAAGACTAAGACAATGATCAGCTCCAGGCTGATCAGAGGAAGTTTAAAGTTATCACGTTAGTACTAACAATCAGAAGACACCTATAAATCCCATTGTTGTAAAAATTAGTTGTATCGAAGAGGTTTTAATTAGCAAAAGAACATATTGACTGGCCATTGAATGCTGCAATATTTTGTGGACTGATGAAAGCAAGATTGTTCTTTTGGGTCTAGGTGCTGCAGAGGTTTGTCAGACAACCTCCAATCACTAAATTCAAGCCACAGTACATTGTGAAGACAGTGAAGCTTGGTGGCACAAGCATTACTATATGGGGATGTCTTGATACTATGGTGTTGGGCAGGGATGGCAGTATTTTAGATAAATGTATTTAAAATGCGAATTTAAAATACAAAAAGCCTTTGGGAAAAATTTAAATACATTTAAGATGAAAAATAATTTGTATTTTCAAAATACATAAAATGTATTGTGCCAATCAACCTCTTTATGGGGGTGCTGATTTAGTTCAAACACACCCCTCCCCCAACCTTAACACTCATGCAATGCGCTGCTGCAATATCCACTTATTAGACAACTGTTTGTGAGGTTCAACACAGCCATCCCCTCTTCAGCTCCTGTAGAATGCTTGTTTTCATTTGCGGGCTTAATCAATAGGCCACACAGATGACGCCTTAAACTCGATGGCCATTTTCACATGTATTTTGTGTATTTTTAAAATACAAAATTTATTTAATGTAATTGTTACAAAGGTGAGGGAGCGGAGAAGGGAGGCAGATCCAAATGCTGGTTTTATTGCGAGGCATGGTCATAAACAGGCAAGGTCAAATCACAGGCAGACAGGAATAGTGGAGGCAAATCCAAAACACGAATTCCAAAGAACAAAGCAAGGGGTCAGGGCAGGCAGCAATAATCAAAAAAACCACAAACCAGTCCAGAGTCAAAAAACACCAAAAAACAGAAACACATGGACACAAGGGCAATACAATACATCACAACTTCCTGTTTGGTTGGTCTCTCCTTTATAGCCACCAAACAGGAAGTTGCATCAGAGGAAGCAGAGAGAGCATACACACACCGTCACAGGGCTAGGGCTCTCTCTGCTGTCCTGGCGTTACATAACAACCCCCCCCAAGGAGCGGCTTCCAGACGCTTAAAAAAACAGTCTAAAGAGGAGTGAGGGGAGACAGAAGACAGGGGGGAATGTGAGAGCCCACCAGGGCGGATTAGGGGACGAGAGAGCCCACCAGGGCGGATCAGCAGAATGGGACGCCCACCAGGGCGGATCTGGAATAGAGAGCAGAGACACACAAACAGAGCCTTGGGGCATGTGAGTCACCGGGTGCTACCACAATACAGGGAGCAGCTGCAGCCATTCCCATCACAGCAGGATCTGCAACCACAGCTACCTCCTCAGGGGATACTGCCCTCAGAGGATCTGCAGCGTGAGCCGGCTCCTCTGAGGACTCGGAAGTGGTGTATGCGGTCCAGATGACCCACAAAGCTACGGCCAAAATTAGAGTGTCTGTTGTAGCAGCTGTGACTTGGCTTGACTGTGACTTGATAGGGCTGAGGAACAGCAGCGGTTGTGACTTGACAAGGCTGAGGAACAACAGCGGCTGTGACTTGACAGGGCTCGGGAGGAACAGTGACAACTAAGACGTGACTTGCCTCGTGAGGAACAGTGACAGCTGAGACGTGATTTAACTCAGGGATGAGAGCTGTAGCTTGACTTGGCTCTGGGACGGAAGCTGTAGCTGGCACTCGCCTCTGACTCTAGAGGAACGACAGCTGTACTTGACTCTGGAGGAACATCAGCTGTACTTTACTCTGGAGCAACGACAGCTGTACTTGACTCTGGAGGAACATCAGCTGTACTTTACTCTGGAGCAACGCCAGCTGTACTTGACTCTGGAGGGACGCTACCTGTACTTGACTCTGGAAACATGGCAGCAGCATCCTGATGGGTACTGACTCAGGATGGGCCGCCATGATGGGTGCTGACTCAGGAAGGGTGGCCATGACGGGTGCTGACTTAGGCTTGGCAGCCATCTTGTCATGTGCAAACTCCGGCTTGGCGACCATCTTGTCCTTGTGCAAACTCCGGCTTGGCGGCCATCTTGTCATTGTGCAAACTCCGGCTTGGTGGCCATCTTGTCCTTTGCAAACTCCGGCTTGGTGGCCATCTTGTCATGTGCAAACTCCAGCTTGGCAGCCATCTTGTCAGATGCAGGCTCTTTAGTGGCGGCCATCTTGTCAAATGAAGGCTCTGACTTGGTGACCATCTTGGGCTGTGGCTTTGGCTCGGGGAAGGCAGCCATCTTGTGCTGTGGCTCGGGGAAGGCAGCCATCTTGGGCTGTGGCTTGGGGAAGGCGAACATCTTTGGCTGTGGCTTGGGGAAGGCGGACATCTTGGGCTGTGGCTAGGTGAAGGCCAATCAGTATACATTTATACACCTTTTTGGCCAACCTTGACTTGTACGGCTCATTAAGGCCAAAACGAAACATGTCTTTGAACAGCCACTCATCATAATATGATATCTTATTGATCAAAGCACAGAACTGAAAAACATAGTCCTCGATAGAGAGTTTAACTTGCCTCAGTTTCAAAAGAAGATCGACTGGGTCCTCATAAAAAACGCTGGATCCTGGGGAGACGATGTATTCTGTTATGAAAGGCAGAACCTGTTTGTATGGCCCCTGAGGGGGCACAACTCATAGCTTCTGGTCTCTCACCTGAGGTTGTTGAGAGCATCTTACAATCCAGAGCTCCCATGCTTAGATCAGTGGCTATTCAGTGGGCAGAAATCCCTTTATTAACCGTTTCCTCCGCAGTGCGCTGAGGCTAGCCCTTAGTTCCCCTGTTGGACCTGGCTGTAGTGTTAGAGGCTCTCTATGCTCCTTTTTGAGCCTATTGAAGATATTTCTGTTCTCCATTTTGACTAGTCATCACCTCTCCAAGGAGAGTTTGCGACCGTCAGGCTCTTTTCTGTGCCCCTTACTTATCTAGAATTTGTGCCTCTTCGGGCAAAGCATTTACCTATCCCTGAGTGGGGTGTGTTGCCAAAAGTGCATTCCTCAACACTAAGGTTATGCTGGTCATGCTGCAGGCCCAGCAGAAGCTAAACTGGGTGTGTCCAGCGTGAGCACCGAGCTGGTGGTGGATTGTGGGTCTATCGACACCTTCTTTGAGCATGCTGGTCTTTTCCCACTTCAACCCAAGGTATGGCGGCCACTTTTCTGTATATGTCTTAGTTAAGGACACCCCCAACGCTGCAAGATATTCCACTCCAATGTCCTTTGTGAGATTCTATGGCCGCCCGTTCAAGCTATTCATGGCTCCTTGTTCCTTTGCCTTAGCTGTGCTCTTTAACAAAATGGCAGGAATCCGTCAGTCTGGTAGAGTTGGCATCTCGTTCCCACAGCATTTCAATGCAGCTCTAGTTCCTGAAAGGGAACATCTCAGGTTATGTACATAACACTGGTTCCCTAAGGGAATGAGACTCTGCATCTTAAAGCCATACTTTTGGCATCCCTGTGTGTGCCAATTTATTCCTCTCCGAAGCTACCGGTTTACTTCGCGCATGCACCTTTATGCTTGGTGGACGTGACGTCACCTCATCTGTAATGTATCCCCTGTTGGGTGGATTACAAACATGATTCAGAGCATGGTTATGCGGAGGCGTTTCCATAGCGTTTCGATGCAGCATCTGTTTTCGATGATTCTGCCTGATTACAATTTTTTTGCTTGTTGAATTACCCTCTTTGGATTGATTCAGACTGATAATTAGTGTTTGGACCTTTTGTCTGCTTACTCATTTCTGCCTCTTTGATATTCCTTGATGTTGAAAGATCGGACTGCTGCTGTGGTTTTGAATCTCTGCCTGGCCTAATGTCACTCTGTGTTTCACTCTGTGAAAAACACTCTGTGTTACTGTCACTCAAGTCTATTATTAATAAACTTCCACAAATGGATTCTAACGTCACCTCAGCCATCATTACACACTGCTATTTTTTTCCTTTTTCTTCACTTTCTCTAATGACAAAAAAACAAGTACATAACAAATTTGATAGTTTTGATTTAGAATAGAATGTGCAGTGTTCCCAATGCATTTGTGTGTATTGATGTCAAACCCTGCTTTGCCGTTACCCTTTCTGGGCACTAGTGGCCACTTTTGGACTTGTTTGATTTTTTTTTTCTTTTTTGCCCTTTTCCCCAATAATTGATTGTATTGTTTGCACCTGCTCCTAATTTATTTTTGGTTTGATATTGTAGTCGCTACTGCCAGAAGCCTTGTTGTGTGTGTGTTTTCGAGCCAGCCATTTGTTGTAGTTTTCTTTGTACTTTTCTGGGAATTTGCCCTGTGGTTTTGTTTAAAGTTTTTTGACCGCTTGGTCTTTTATTTGGCCAAGTGGTAAAGCACTCGTTACTCACTCTCAGAGACCCGTGTTCGAGACCCGCATCTGACAGAATATCGAAGCCACTATGAACCCAGAGATGATTAATGCTCAGGAATTTATGAATACAACGATGGCAAAGCATTCAGAGATCTTGGCTGAACTCCTAACTCTCACAACAGACACCAGCGAAGCCTGCTACACCAGTTATTCTCAGTTATTCAGTTATTCTTCGTCAAGGTGGTAACTCGGCCGCTGAGTATGCTATTCAGTTCCGAACCTTGGCTGCCTCTAGTGGGTGGAACGAAGAGGCTTTACTGGACTGTTTCCTCAATGGGGTATCAGACCGCCTTAAGGATGAGCTGGCCACCCGTGAGCCCACCCAAGACCTCGAATCCATCATAAAAATGACAATCTGACTTGACAATCGTCTAAGAGAGAGAGACCAGAGCCACCAGTCCCACCAGCTCCTGGCATCCAGTCCTGTTCCTTCTCTGTTGGTCCAGCAGCCACAAGAATCCTGTGAACCCATGCAGTTGGGCCGGACCCGTCTTTCCCCCCATGAAAGGGAACGAAGAATGAGGGAGAAACTATGCCCTTACTGTGGTCAATCAGGTCACTTCCGAGCCTCCTGTCCCGAGCTCCTGGGAAACGGCCAACCCCCACTAGGAATGAAGGGCATCTAGTGGGGGCATCAAATTCCCCTTCCAACTCTGGTCTGACACTACCTGTCACTATCAGCTGGGGCAAGAACTCCCATAAACTTCATGCTCTCATTGACTCCGGAGCTGCAGGGAATTTCATGGATATTACCTTGGCCAATGCCCTCCAGATTCCCACCAACACCCTAACTGCTCCCCTCTCAGTGACTGCTCTAGATGGGAGGCCTCTAGCCCCCTGGTCAGGTAACCCACGCTACCTCTAATCTGGACCTCATTATCTCCCAACAGCATGAAACTATCAGCTTTCATCTCATTTCATCCTCTGAGTTTCCCCTAATCTTAGGCCACCCTGGTTGCTTCAGCATAACCCCCATCTTGACTGGGTTCTGGTTTGCTGGTCCTCCTGTCTGTCCCTAGCTCCGGTTCCAGATTCCCTAGAACCCATTGACCTTTCTCAGGTGCCCTCTCACTACCACCACCTCAGAGCGGTTTTTAGCAAGGCTAAGGCTATATCTCTACCCCCCCACCGCCCATACGATTGCTCAATTGAGTTACTCCCTGGCACCAGTCCTCCTCGAGGTCGCATTTTTTCCCTGGCAGCCCCGGAACGGGAGGCTATGGACAATTACATAAGCAAGTCTCTAGCTGCGGGTATCATTTACCCCTCCACATCCCCAGCAGGAGCCGGGTTTTTTTTGTTGGAAAGAAGGGAGGGGGCCTTCGCCCAAGTATAGATTACTGGGGGCTTAATGAAATCACGGTATGCAACCGCTACCCCTTACCACTGATGACCACAGCATTTGAGCTCTTGCAGGGGGCGGTCATCTTTACCAAGCTAGACTTGCGTAACGCTTACCACCTTATCCGCATCAAGCCTGGTGATGAGTGGAAGACTGCTTGCAATTCCCCTACAGGGCATTACGAGTACCGGGTGATGCCCTTTGGCCTGACCAACATCCCTGCGGTCTTCCAAGCCCTAATTAATGATGTTTTATGTGACATGCTGAATCAGTTTGTGTTCGTCTACCTGGACGACATCCTGATTTTCTTGGGCTCACTTCAAGAGCATGTCCGGCACGTGAACGCTGTCCTAAGGCGCCTCCTGGAAAACCATCTCTATGTTAAACCTGAGAAATGTTTATTTCATGCCACTGAGGTTCAGTTTGTACCCAGAAGGTACAAGTGGTGTCCACCTGGCCTTCCCCCTCGTCTGTTAAGGAGGTCCAAAGGTTCTAGGGGTTTGCCAATTTCTACCGGAAGTGTATAAAGAACTTTGGAATGGTGGCGGCTCCTCTGACGGCGCTCACTAAAAGTACCACCCCCAAATTCAGCTGGACTTCTGAGGCAGAGCAGGTATTCAAGAGACTCAGGAGAGCTTTCACAACAGCACCCATCCTTATCCTTCCCCAACCGAAAAGCCTTTCACAGTAGAGGTGGATGCCTCTGAGGTAGGCATGGGAGCTGTGCTCTCTCAGATAGGAGAGGATAATAAACTCCATCCTTGCGCCTTCATGTCCCACCGCCTAACCCCAGCTGAGAGGAATTACCATGTGGGGGATAGGGAGCTTATCGTGGTCAAAATGGCTTTTGAGGAATGGAGGCACTGGCTGGAGGGGGCTCAACATCCAGTGCAAGTTCTCAATGATCACCGCAACCTCGAGTACATTCGCCAGGCCAAATGGCTCAGCCCCCGCCAGGCCCGATGGGCTCTCTATTTCAACCGTTTCAATTTCAATTTTATTACTTATCGCCCAGGGTCAAAAAATCTCAAACCTGATGCCCTGTCCCGAGTCTTCGATAAACCCCCCAGGGAGGAGAGTGAGTGCTGTATCATCCCCAGTTCCCAAATTGTTGCCCCTGTGCGCTGGGGTCTTGAGGCGGCAGTTAAACGAGCTCAGCCCCAGGATCCTGACCTGCAGGCCGCCTGTTCGTACCCAGGGCTACCTGGTCTCAAGTTCTGCAGTGGGGGCACTCCTCCCGTCTGGCATGCCACCCGGGAGTCAATCGCACCCTTGACTTCCTCCAGAGGTTCTAGTGGCCATCTATCAAAAAAGATGAACTCTTTTGTCAGGGCGTGCACTGTTTGCACCCAGAATAAGGCCTCTCATCAGTCCCCTCAGGGCCTGTTACACCCCCTGACAGTTCCTCATCGTCCCTGGTCTCACCTCTCTCTAGACTTTGTCACTGGTCTTCCCCCCTCCAAGGGTCACACTGTTATTTTGGTCATTGTTGATCGGTTTTCAAAAGCAGCCCGTTTCATTCCCCTGTCCAAATTGCCCACCGCTAAGGAGACAGCTGAGCTTATGATCTCTCATGTATTTAGAGTCTTCTGCCTCCCCCAAGACATAGTGTCAGACAGAGGGCCCCAGTTCTCCTCATGGTTGTGGCAAGCCTTCTGCCTATCCTTGTGTGCATCTGCCAGTTTGTCTTCGGGTCACCACCCTCAGTCTAATGGGCAAACTGAGCGGATAAACCAGGACCTGGAGTCTACCCTTAGGTGCATGGCCTCCACAAATCCTTCTTCCTGGTCTGATTATTTAGTTTGGGCGGAATATGCACATAATACCCTGCGCTCCTCAGCTACCAGCATGTCCCCTTTTGAATGCCAGTTTGGATTTCTCCCTCCATTATTCCCTGAACAAGAGGTTGAAGTTGCTGTCCCCTCTGTCCGGCAGTTTATTTGTCAATGTCGTCAAGTTTGGAACAGGGCCAGAGCCAACCTGTTGAAGACGTCCCACCGGTATCGACTTCAGGCCAACCGTAAGCAAAGACCAGCCCCATCTTTCCGGGTGGGACAAAGGGTGTGGTTGTCTACCAGAGACATCCCCCTTCGGGTAGAATCTCGCAAGTTGGCTCAACGATACATCGGCCCCTTTCAGATCATCAGGAAAGTCAACCCTGTTACTTACCATGTACTTATCCCTAGGTCTCTTAAGATTAACCCGACTTTCCATGTTTCATTACTAAAACCTGTTATTTGCTCTCCTTTTTCTGTGGCAGGCAATCCTCCTCCTCCCCCACGGGTCATTGGCGGTCTGCCAGCCTACACAGTCCGCCGGATCCTGGACGTCCGCCAAGTCCAGAGGTCCAAGCAGTACCTGGTGTACTGGGAAGGTTATGGTCCGGAGGAGCGCTCCTGGGTTCCCGCCAAGGACATCCTGGATCCAAAATTAATCCAGGAATTTCGGACTCGGCGGGCTTGTTGTCCTGGAGGAGACTTTCCCGGGGGGGTGGGGGTACTGTCAAACCCTGCTTTGCCGTTACCCTTTCTGGCTTTTGGACTTGTTCGATTTTTTTTCTTTTTTTTTCTTTTCCCCAATAATTGATTGTATTGTTTGCACCTGCTCCTAATTTATTTTTGTCTATTTAAGAGGCGCTGATCCTCAGATCGTTACTCACTCTCAGAGACCCGTGTTCGAGACCCGCATCTGACAATTGAAATAGAAGATAAGGATTTTGAGCTTTACTCACTTTTAGCTAAACAGTGGGTCTGTCCAAACACCCACAGTAGAGGGCTTGCCAACTTAAAGGTATTACTTGTTTCCTTAGGGTCCCCTTATAGTATTGGTACTGAATGTTTTTTACACGAAACAAAAAAAAACAATTCCACTTCAAGATACAAATAGGACAAGCTCATCTTCAAAAAAGGCCTAATTATTGTAGAGATTATTGGTCAGCCATATTTCTGTAACACATGAATTAATATAAATTCATCTAAAAAACATAGCTGCAAGGAGCGATTACCAGGGTTCGAGCCCAATAAATGAAATGACAAAAATATTTATATGACAGAAAATGTAGTACATGATATGGAATGATATTTAGAATCATATGGTTCTTTTGGCTGCTAATACAGGCACTATAGGAAATATGTGTTTCAAAGGTTTTTGACAGTTATAGCGACACCTTTTGTCCGATCTCCATAACAGTTGGCATGCTTATTTAGAGTCATATGCTGCATTTGCTGGCTGAAGTTCGTTCAGTTCTAGCTTTTCGTTTAGGATTTGTTCGCTTTCAGATTATTTTGCCATGCCCGTTTAAAAAATTAACCTGTTATAGCTTTCGAAAAAGTAAAGTTCAACTTTTTTTTGATAATTATTGATCTTGGGTGTCCAGAGAATTGTACTGCACCGATTTGGTTTCAATCGGGTAAAAAACCTAGGACTAGTTCGCAAAAGTAGGTTTTTCACATAATCAGGAATATTTAATGAACAATTTAATTGACAGCAATGGTTCTTAAGGCAAAGTTGTTAAGCATGAGGACATCTATCCAACGATATGCAAATTTTGTAGATGTTTGAAACACCACGTGATTACAAAGGCATAATGCTGGATAGCGCCAACTAGTGGCAGATTTTTTCAAAATTCTTACAGATCTCTAGGACCATCAAACAAACATGTCCATCAAGTTTTGTTCCGATCAGACTCTGTTAACCTCGTCAAATAGGTGCTCAAAATGCATGTGCTCATAGACTATCGTGCCCCCTTGCACCAAGAATGCTGCCTGCCAAATTTCAAGTCGATCAGACAAACAGTCATGTAAAAACAACTATTTTTATGTTTTTTTCAAGTAATAGCGCCACCTAGAGTCCTATTGTCACAATTTGTTTATGCTGGCCAAAGAATGAGCCGTTACATAAGTGTACCGAGTGTGGTAAAGATATCTAATTTCGTTCTCACGTGACAGCCATTTTATTAAGTGACTATGCCCACATCATATATTTTGGCACCCCTTAGCGACTGTGAATCAAAATGTCAACTTTTTTTGATGATTATTAAAATTCACTCCTAAGACTAACCTAAGACTAGTTGGCAAAAGTTGTTTTTTGACAAAATTAAAAATGGTGGAAACATTTGCATACCGGAAATGAAATTGGAGATATATCGGAGATCAGAGGTTTTGTTCGTCATGGACTCAGCTTTCCAATTGAGTCTGGGACAAACGGTCTAGGAGTTATGAGCCATTTCGAGCTTTTAATTGCTATAGCGCCCCCTATTGGCCAATTGGGCTCATCTCTTGTGAGGTTCTCCCCAAATTGAGGACTACCATCTGGCCAAGTTTGAAGTCTCTAGCACCTACGGTTTGGTCTGCACGATCAGTTTTAGGGCAGAATAATAATGAATAATAATAATAATAAAAATTCTAACAATTAAAATAGGGATTCAGCACTTCCTGCTTGAACCCCTAAAAATTCTAACAATTACAATAGGGATTCAGCACTTCGTTCTTGAACCCCTAATAATAATAATAATAAAAATTCTAAGAATTACAATAGGGATTCAGCTCGTTGTGCTTGATCCCCTAAAAAGGAAGTGGCAGAGAGGCTTCAAGAATCAGCTTTGATCACAGGGATACATGTCTGTAATTTAAATCAGGAAAACATTTGGTCAACAGTATCACTCGACCATTGGGATATCACCTATAACAATAGCCATTATATGGGAATAAAATGTGATAACTTCTTTCGCAACCTTTATTTACATTTAAGGGAAGACTTAGAACATCTTAGAACTTACAACACAACAGTAAAAATTTTTCATTTTTACTTATTCTGAGTGCTTCATGTATTTTGCAATGTTGAGATATCCATCATTTTTTCCCTACAAGTTCCTAAATGTAAGTTCAAATGGTCAGAGCCCATTTATTTTTCTCAGTCAGAATCAGAACCAGGTTTATTGGCCAAGTATACTTACATGCACAAGGAATTTGGCTGGGTAGATGTAACTCTACATACAACATATAAACGTGGTAGTGTTATTCACAATGTACAGCAGAGACAAAACAAACACCAAATAACATAATATGCATACAGAACACATATTCTACAATATACACATACAAATATGGCAAAAATATTTAAGGTATGAATGATGGAATTATAATAGATACAGTGCAGTATGTGGTGAAAGGAGAAATGGGAAGCTCTCAACTGTTCAGCAGTTCAGAAGAGTAATGGTAGTGGGAAAGAAACTGTTCTTGTGTCTGGATGTTTTGGTATGCTTGGATCTGAAGTGCCTGCCAGAGGTGAGGGGTCAAAGAGAATGTGTGCTGGATTAGTGGGAGCTTTGATAATGTTCTCTGCCCGCTTCCTTGTCCTTTAGAAGTTTACAGGGCCTGAAGCAAGGGCAGGGGGACACCAATGATTTTTTCAGCCAACCTGATTGTGTGCTGTAGTCTGTGTTTCTGTTTTGTGGCTGCCCCAAACCAGACTGTAATGGATGTACAGAGGATGGATTCGATGACAGCAGTGTAAAAAATGACCAACAACTCTTAGTGGTAGGTGGTAGGTCATTCTTCCGCAGTTGCCATAGGACATACATCCTCTGCTGCACTTTTTTGAGAATTGATGTTGGACTCCTATTTGAGTCTACCTTTGACACTGGGCTGTTGGATATTGTAAGAGGGGGCAGCACGGTAGGGAGTTTTCTGAAATCCACCACCATCTCCACAGTCTTTTAAGTGTTGAGCTCCAAGTTGTGCTGACTGCACCACAGCAGCAGCTTTTCCACTTCCTGCCAATATGCAGACTCATCACCATCCTGGATGAGCCCAATGACAGTGGTGTCGTCTGCAAATTTAAGAGCTTGACGGCTGGGGCCTGGGAGGTGCAGTCAGTGGTAGACTTCATGGACTTCAAGGGACTTCATGGAAGTCAAAGGCCACAGGTATGTAGTCATTCAGTCCAGTGATGAAGGCTTTCTTGGGAACTGGAATGATGGTGGAGCTTTTGAAGCAAGAGGGGACTTTGCACAGCTCCAGTAATTTGCTGAATATCTGAGAAAAGGTCGGTGCTAGCTGGATAGCACAGGCCCTGAGACAGGAGGTGCCTTACAGACATTTTGAAAGAGCCACATCTTTCTGACCTATGATCAGTGTGGTCTGAGAGACGGAGGAGGGGTAGTCGGGGGGTGGCAGAGTCGGCAGTTGGTCTGGGGTCAGCAGTAGAAGGCATTCAGTTTGTTAGCTAGGCCTGTGTTAGCCTCAGCCGTGGGGATAGTTTTTTTGTGCTTGGTGAGGACCTGAAGGCCCCTCTAAAGTGCTGTAGAGTCATTGTTTGAAAACCTGTTTTTCAGCTTTTCAGAGTAGTTATTCTTGGCTACCTTGATCTCCTTAGTGAGTGTATTCCTGAGCTTATTGTACAGAGGCTTGTCACCATTACTGTAGGCTTCTGCTTTGGCCTGACGGAGTTGACTAAGTCTTGCTGTGAACCATGGTTTATTGTTGTTGTAAATATGAATAGACAGTTGGCGTGCACACTTCCTCACAGAAACTAATGTAGGATGTGACATTGTCTGTAAATTCGTCCAGGTTGACAGTGGAAGTTTCAAAAACACTCCAGTCTGTGCAGTCAAACAGTCCTGCAGTTCCTGCTTTGCCTCATTAGTCCACAACGTAACTGTTCTTACTGTAGGCTTTTCAGATTTAAATTCTACTTGTAAGTGGGAATGAGCTGAGCCAAACAATGATCTGAGAGCCCTAGAGCCACGCGGGGCCCGAACAATATGCCTCTTTAGTAACTGTTTAGCAATGATCCAACATTGGATCATTTAGCTCTGTTAAAGCCCCCGGACTCATTGCTCAAATAATGAAATACCTTGAATTTACTGTAAGTCATTTTGAATAAAAGCATCTGCCACATGAATAAATGTAAAATGGTTGTGTATACTTAAAGCTGCTGTATGATAAAGTGTACAGTTTTCCTAGGCAAACATTGAAGATGTGTTTCTTCATTGAAAATGCTACAATATAACCAAAATGTAATTTATTATATATAATTCCCATAGTTACAGTTGTGTTATTCCATGGTGTTGATGGGTTTAGTATTATTATAAAACATGGAAAAACATAAATAAAGAATAAGTGATCCTACATTTTTGACTGGTAGTGTTTATAATCTTTATAAAGTTTATTCACACAACATCTCACAACATTTTGGCCAAAATAAATATTTTAAACATGTTTGTTGTTGCAACAACGTTTAAGACATAAAATATACTACTGTGTAATGTCAAAACATTTCATTAGATTAATGCACTTAATGCACAATTTGCATAACTTATACGATTTGGTTATTACAGGTCAGGTGTTTCCGGTAACATCATCCAGTGCACCTACACATAGAGATGTAGTCTTATTTTTTAGATTGCACTTATTATTTTACTGTTTAAAGTAATAAATCATGTTTCATGAATCTAAATGAGTGTATTTAATGAAGGATCCTTCGATCCTTACACACAAATTGTTTGTGCTGTGTTTTGATTTGTATGTTTTGTTCATTTATTCATTGATAATCATTAATTCATTTATAATCATTTATTCACATAATTATTTATAATAATTTAAAAAATCATTATTACATAATTCATCATTTGATTATTTTTATCATTATACCATTTAAGTATCATATCATATTATTATTTATATAGTATTTTATTATATTTTTACATTCTATATTTCTTTTTATTGTTTCATTATTGTTCAGTCTCATGATTGTGGGGCTTCATTAATTGTTTGGTCTATATAAACTGTTTATGTTTATAGAAACCCAAGGTTTTATGGGATGTTGTCATGAACCAGTTTGATATATCATTGTGTGCTGAAATGTGATCTTCAGACGAAGTGTGAACATTGAGACATACGCAACTAAGACAGTTCAATAAACTGTTCTTATACCATCATCACTTCGTCTCCTGCTTCTGCTCTTTTCTGGCTTTTCTCTGTCAACTTCATGACTGATAGAAGACTGTTTAACACTTGTTTTGGGTATTTTAGATATCAGACAAGACTTGCTGTTAACAGTTTGGGTATCGACAGCTCTGCTGACAAGTTGTTCTGTTACCGGAAGAACTCATATTTCTGGTGGGATCTGGTGGGATTTTCTGCTGTACTACGGTAAGTGTGAAAGGACAAAACTAATATCTGCAATGCACTAACTAACCAAAACACCTAACTGATTTATTTCACCCTCTAAATTTTTGGAAATTTGAGACCATATGATTAGAATTATTGCTATTTTTTAACTATACAGCATTACAATTCCCTGGCATTACAGTTCCTATTTGAAATAATTATTATTCATTAGATTTTATTAGTCCCTTTTTTATTGACTTGGTTCCTTGATTACTCTCACCTGTATCTTGTTTAGTTAACTTCCTTCCTCTTGTATACATATATTCTCCCTTGTTGTTTATTTTGTTTATTAAGCTGTCTAGTTCGTTCAGTCGTCATTTAATTAGTGTGGTTCTGAAGTCCTCACAGTTCAATATGGTGTTTATAAGTTCTCCTGTTTCCATGATTTTTAAAATTATCTTCCTGTATCATTGCATTTCTCCCACACACCATAA
The DNA here is from genome assembly GCA_036877545.1 of Yasuhikotakia modesta. Taxonomy (NCBI): domain Eukaryota; kingdom Metazoa; phylum Chordata; class Actinopteri; order Cypriniformes; family Botiidae; genus Yasuhikotakia; species Yasuhikotakia modesta. Next base: position 12,383 of record JBAJNP010004990.1, on the reverse strand, counting down.
CAGAAGGACCGACCTCCTAATGGATTTTTCTCAGTAGGGCAACTGCCTTTTCTTTATTCAAAAGAACTGTACCCTCACGGACCACTCTGAAAGGTTTTTACACCTGCAATGCCTTACAAACTATCTGGACTGCCCTTCTGCACATTTTGCCATGTCAGCCTGAAGAATGTCCTTGAGGGACGTTTGTGAGGGGTGTCCTCCTGTGCTGTGGTTCCCATCTCACACTGCAAGGCGGAAGAGGACCACATCTTGACAAACAAGCCCACCAAAGAACTAGTGGCTGAGCCAGAACAAACAGAGCCACACACAGCACTTTTCCTGAAGCCACAGCCAGCTGCATTGTCCATCCAGAGGCTGTAGCCAATGACCAGGTCCACTCTTAAGCAGGTGTCTGCTTAATATCCTATCCTCTGAGCCAGTAAAGAAGAACTGACCCAAGACCCACCTCACCCAATCAGTCTTTCAGATTGTGGTCCATTATCCAGGATGTTCCAGTCAACCCTCTGGCTCCACCTTGGCCCACTGGGCTCCTTCCATCCAGCTTCATTTTGGCCCTCACTCTCTTTGCTATCACCCCAGTCTTTCAGTCCCCCATCTTCACCTTGCTCAGCTGCAGTGCCCCGGAAATCAGACAGGATCTCTGGAATGACCCCTTCCTCCTTCAGCTCTGCCCTTCGGTTGGCCTTTCCAGTTTAATGGAATACACTAGTTTAATGCCCTCCTTGTAGACCTTTCATTTTTTGTTTTGGATTTCTGTTTTTGCCCATCACCCACCATGGTGCAGTTTTTGTTCACAATGCCAGGAGGCACCTTGTAGGAGGGGGAGTATAGTTACACTTTCAATTCATTGTTGCTTCATTTCATTTTGCAGTTCACCTGTTTTCCTGATTTTTGTTACTAAATTATATTTCATCTGTCATTGCGTAATGATCAGGGAGTTGGACTTGTAAACCAAAGGTTGAGTTTCTATATTATTTCACCACCAGGGTGTGCAGGTACCCTCTCAATATACTTTTTTTGCATGGTCCCAATAAACTACAGTAAGTTTCGTAAGGCTAAATTGCAAGTATTTAAAAGTAATAAGCCAAGTAATTGCCATTTGTCCCATCATGGCACCAATAGGTGATGCGGTGCATGTAGGTTATGGTTGTAATGACACCAAGTTTCATGTCAATACTAAATTTGTGTGCTTTTTCATGGTTTGAGCATCAGTGAGAACTGTTTATGGAAATGTTTATTAAATTTTTGTCCAGAGTGTGTCTAGGTACTACATACAGAATCTTGTGCAAATCAATTTTTTAAATATTGAACATAGTGGGAACATTTTTATGACAGAAATATATTACAAAACAAAACAGTATAAATAGATATATGGCTCTGAAATCACTGCCTGTTGTGGTGGGAAAAATATTTTACAGATAACTAATAGCTATGTTGATTTCTGCTGCAGATTCAAACTTTCCAGTAGATATGCACTCTAATCTGCTCGATTTCCTTAAATAAATACACTGTACATGTGCAGTGATTTCAGTGGAAAGAAATCAAGGCAGATTTTTGTATGATGAATGCAAATACAATGGCTGGATTGTGTTTACATTGAGATCACAATGCGTCCTCGATTACCTCTAGATCAAGACACATATCCGTTAACATTCCCACAAATGCATTTTCAAAAGACAGCATAAATGCAGTCTTTGATTTTCTCTTATAACAAAGTGATATGACATAGGCACCAGGTAACATAGTGGAAGCAAAACAGATTATTACAATTTCCAAACAGCAGCATTGCTCTGTGGCTACCGAACCAGATTCTCCTGAAAGATTGTCAGTGTGTATTAGCATGTATCTTGTTAATAGGATTAATGTAATTCCTTAAAATAAATAAAATGTCTAATAATTAAAGTATCTGGTAAAAGGATTTTGCTTAATATAATTCTTAAAATACAGATTTGATCACAATTCTGTTCCTGTTTTGTTTTATTCATAAAAATACATTTAAAGTCATACAGTGCAAGAACAATATTTGATCCTATTCAATATTTTAGCCTTATTGGTTTATACCTGCTTCAAACTTTCTTTAAAATAACATAATTTATTCATACTAATTAATAACAGTGACTGACTGGAATTTATTAAGGCAAGACTCTTTTCACTCTTTACCTGTAAATGGGAGTTTTTTTATTATGTGTGTATACATTCACATACATAAATACATACATATATTTTGAAAATACAGTATGCCTTTGCATGCTGGTATAACTGGGGTAAATTAATCCAATTAATTCAATCCAACGCAGAATTCGTGACATCTTTTTTGTCAAAGACAACAAAAAATAAACACCATTGTCGACGGAAAAAAACAAGTATGTGTTGTGTGAGTGCTAAAAGTATCTTACATCTAAGCACCAATACTCCATTTTGTTTTTAACGCAAACATCAGATAGCAAATATGTAGTGAATATGAGTCAGTGTTGAAGGAGCTCCTGTGCGTGTTGCAGTGCTATCAATCCTCCATGCAAAAGCTCCTCCAGTTGTATCTCCAACATCACATACAGACAGCCATTTGCAAAACGGAAGCAAAGCTCACTGTCTATGTGACTGAATTGGCAAAGAGACGCAATACCAAACAAGAACCCTTTATTAATTGAAACGACGATTGGAGAGACTGTACCTAAAGATACACACAAATCGCCATTAAACCAACAGTCCTACGGAATTCAAGGCAAATCTCACAAGCATCATAAAATATATTCAAACAACGCCGAGCTTCATAGTCTAGATTGGACCCGGCGGTCATTTCAGAAAATATCGCCGATCGCCTGGTGGTAAACACTATACACATTCATACGTTGGTCTTGGTCTCTCTCTCAGACACACATCCTTCTCATCCCCCTGGTTTCTCAGTTTGTCACCATGTGGCTTTATTGTGTAGATCTCGCCGATATGACGTGTTTAGCTCCAGCCTCTTTATTTACCGCCGCAGTGAACAACACATCCAGAGCATCTCACGTTCTGTCATTTTCTCTACACTATTGCTCATCAATCTTACAGACCAAAGCAAAGCAAAGACTTGCGTACAGAAAAAAAACATGTTCCTGCTTACCTGTTCATCCCTGCACTGGGTTCGAGGGTTTTTCCTGCCCCGGCCCCTGCGCCATTTACGGGCTTCAGAAGCTGTCCGGAGCCCGGCGGTGCTGAAACTGACATGCCCACCACATTGACCCCCTCACCGCCCTCCAGGCTGGCCTCGTTACCCATTGATCTTGCAAGCAATCGACTATTGATATGTATATATCTCTCTCACTTCCTCTCTCTCTTTCTCTCTATGTAATATATATATTTACATAGAGAGAATATATTTAAATATATAGAGAGAGTATATCTATTTTAATAATATTTGTAATAAACTGAATAAACGCAATTACATAAAACAGCGCTGATCGTCCACCGCCATCATCATCATCATCATCTCTCTTCCTCTCTCTCATGCGGATTCAGTACGCTCGAACTGTGGTGGGAGGGAACAGAGAGTCATCATCTACAGTACACGCCTCACGTGTACACTAGACATACTAATTTATGTACAACATTCGATTCTAGTCTTGGATTTACCTTTTAACATAATAGTATAAATTACAGAAACCGTAATAGCACATTGATGATTGATGTTTGTTTTTTCTGGTTATACATGAAAGCAGAAGGTAATTAGAGATTATTGTAAGATTGCAGGGTGTGTCACTGGCAATCGATCAGAAAACCTTTTAGTGGGACACTTTCAGCACTATCATTGTGGTCCATGCTGTGGTGTTATGAACCTAATTAGATGAGCTTATGGTTTGAGCTATAATGTTCTTGCTGATGCTTCTGCAAAATTTGCACAGTTTTGTAAAATTTGTCATGAAAAGCTGGAAGCAACTGATCTTGCACAGTCACTCCACTGTTGGCCCAGTGCAATAACTCATTATGTTCACAAGCTCATATCTCTTTAACATATGTCTCCAAAACAGTCAAGCCAGCTGTTATAAAGCCTGATCTTAGTGAATTAATTAACTGCAGACCAGTATCTAATCTCCCTTTTTGTCAGTAAAAAGCGGAATTCATAAAAATCCCATAGAGATGAATTGTACCAAACTGTTTAATATGGAGTGCAGCAAGGCTCAGTTTAGGATCATTGCTTGTCACCCTGTACATGCTCCTATTTCATTGTAGTGTAAACTGGCAGTAAATAGTGTCCAAGATTTTGAAGCTCCAAAAAGTGCATCCATCATAGAAATAAACTGTTCGACTCCAGGGAGTTAATAAATGCCACCTGATGTAAAACAATAAACTTGTGGAAGAAAGTGTTAATATTTTGAGCACATTTAACAATCAGTCCATCACATTTGTGTAAACAAACCCGCATGAAAAATACATTGCAGGCTCCACATCAAGCAGTTAAGGGCATTTGTGACCTATTGGTCAGTGAGTCAGGCTTTTAATCAGTAGGTTGTTGGTTCCCGTGCTGGCAGATAACAAATGAAATGCCAGGCGCGGCTCGTCTGTATGGGCAAGTGAACCACCAAAATATTCAGCCACTTGAAAACAAACTGGACCAGTCCTAATTAACTGTTAACTCAAAAATGTTCATCCTTATTCTGAAAACATTTTAGACTGTTATAAGTCATAAAGTGAGGTGGATATGTTAAAATTTAATCGYAWWKCTTMARRTTTRATAAKYGGGGCAGAGGGTRWYTYWRMCCTCCCGAGCTCAACAGCGCCACACATTTTCGCAATGTAAATTTGTGGTGAAAAAAGGATCTGCAGCGCGTTCTAATTAAGAGCCATATGGGCAGATTTGAGACTGCCCCACATGCTTTTAAGTTACTGAACGTAGTTCCGGACAATATTATTAATCCGCGTCAGCAAAGTGTATTTGAGTCTGTGTAGGTTAAGTGAACGCGTCAGACGGTGAAGATGGCGAGTAGTACAGATCATTCTGCGTGTAACGTTATGTCACAGGAAAGACTTAATGCTTTGGCGATACTTTCAATAGAAAAACGTTTAACACATATCCCCGAATTCAACAAAGCAGTCATCGAAAAATTTGCTAATATGAAGCAACCCACTGCTCTGGGTGTGTAGTTACTCCTTATCAGCAATATGTTAAAAACAGAGGTCCCATTTCGGGTATTGGTCTCATGTTTTGCATGTTTTGTCACAATGTTTACTAATGATAACAAATTGCCAAAACTGGGGACTGCAATATTTGCTTTGTAATGTCATTCTTGAAATCTTACTAACCAATGTATTGCTGCAGTGTTAGCCCTTGCAGACAGTGACGGAGGCATTGTAGAGGCTACAGAACTAGTCATTATCATTATCTTAAGGGTGAAGAGGTTACTTTCTGTTTTTGTAAAACATAGTAAATGTGTTTCAAGTTAAGGAGAAAGTTTGTCCTCCTATGGAACTCTCACTGGGAATCTTAATCTGAAAGTTTGTGTATTTAAGGACCTCATTATTGAGCTCTCTCTTGAAAAGAAAAAAATAAACACAGATACCCCATAGTAATCCAGCAGGTGCTATATAAATTCAAAGGGAGTTTTTCTGTCCAAAAACAAAACACTTCCTGAACTGCCTTATTTGTTGTCCTGACATTATTTACACAATGCCCTAGGCTAGTTTTTTCAAGCTTTTCATGTTAATTTTACAAAAGTGTGCAGTAGTTTCGCAAATGTTGCAAAACTCTCCCTACATAGCCATATATAACACATTTTTAACATGATGCTGTAAAATAACAAAACATTTTAGTAACATACATAATACATTTAGGTGTATACTTTAATATAATACTAACACGTTTTAGCCTGATGCTAACATGTTTTAAAAGGTTGCTAGTAAGTTGCCAGGACAATTCCTAAAGCCCACTGTTAATCTGAGTCAAATAAGCCACCTATATGCCCTAATAATGTTTTAATGCTAAAATATGGCATATTCATTTAATTTCATGGCTGATAGGCTACCGTAAATGGTTGCTAGGGCATGGCTTGACAGTCAAAAAGGGCCACCCACCTTTTCAATGGAAGTGTAGGAGATGGTTGCAAGGGTATTGTAACTGGCTGCTAGGGTGTGAGTATAAAGTCACTGTTTGTTGTTGCTTTCTAAGTCGAGCGATAGGAGACCATCCCGATAGGAGACCATCCCCAAGCGTCTATGACCTTCTGATGCAGAGGTATGATATAACAAATTCAACTAAATGTTAATTTAGTGGAATTCTTTGCCCACCCCCCTCACTGAGCACTGGATCACTTATAAAAATCATAGCACACTTCTTAATAAGTCATTTTATTTTACCCTTAATTTATGGTTCTATGACAAACTGTGCAGAACAAGATACTTGCCTTTTCACAAGCACCACTAATAATTAAAATACCTTGAATACATTTGTAATAAATTTTATCTTCAAAAGCAAAAAAGAACATGTTTGGTGTAGTATTAGGTTTTAGGAGGCCATATTCACAAACCATCTTTGAACTAAAAGTAGCGTCTAGTAGAGTGATTTAGAAAACACTATGGGTGTCATGGTTTTTTATTAACGCTAAGTATAATTTACCAGCTTTCATTGACTATTTGATCTTATATGTGTATAGTATTTTATATTATTTATAATATAAATATAATATAAAATTTATATGATTTTGAAATATTTAATATTGTTAATAAATACTATTATTGAATGTCAAGCCCCAAAAGAAGTGAAGACCCCCCCTGGTATCAACTAGTGTTACTCTTCTGTTCCTCTGCTCTTGAATTGAAGGCAGCCCAAAATTTTAAGGCATTGAATTCAAGGAAGCCCACAACTGTCTGTAATGTTGTCTGTCTCTAATGTCTCTAAAGCATTTAATAACATAGTGCCTGCCACACTCGTCTCAAAGCTCCAGACTGTAGGTCTACACAGATCTCTGTGCAGCTGGATCCTGGACTTCCTGACAGGCAGAAGTCAGGTGGTCAGAATGGGCAGAAACACCTTAACCCCGCTGACCCTCAATACTGGTGCCCCTCAGGGCTGCGTTCTCAGCCCATTTCTGTACTCTCTGTACACTCATGACTGTGCAGCCACACACAGCTCCAATGTCATCAACAAATTTGCTGATGATACTACATTGATAGGCCTAATCACCGACAATGATGAGACGGCCTACAGAGAGGAGGTGAGCATCCTGACCAAATGGTGCCAGGAGAACCACCTCTCACTCAACATCGACAAGACCAAGGAGCTGGTGGTGGATTTCAGGAGACAGAGCAGAGAAGCCAATCTCATCACCATCAACAAGACGCCTGTGGAATGAGTTAACAGCTTTAAGTTCCTCGGCGTCCACATCAGTGAGGATCTCTCATGGTCCGGCCACACAGACGCTGTGCTGAAGAAGACACACCAACGCCTCTTCTTCCTGAGACAGCTGAGGAAGTTTGGAATGAGCCCCAGCATCCTCAGAAAGTTCTACACATGCACTGTGGAGAGCATCCTGACTGGCTTTATAACCACCTGGTTTGGAAACAGCACCACTGGCAACCGCAAAGCTCTGCAAAGATATCTACACCAGGTGGTGTATAAAGAAAGCCCGGAGGATCATCAGTGACTCCAGCCACCCATCCCACAAACTGCTGTCTCTGTTGCCCTCAGGAAGACGGCTCCGCAGCATTCGAACCTGTACTAGTCGACTAAGGGACAGCTTTTTTTGTGCAATAACTGAAAAAATACATATGTTTGTGTGTATTACATGCAATTACTACCATATTGTATATTACACAACGTATATTACCCATTGTCACAATACAATGCCTAATAACCGCACGTTCTGTATTATCTGCACAATACTGTCTATATGTAAATTGTCCATATGTAAATTGTCCCTGTATTTATGTAAGGTGTTCATTGTAAAATGTCCATTGTTAATTGTCTCTGCACTTTATTGAGCATGCTCCCAAGAATTTCACGCACCTAGGCACAGGTGATGTGACAATAAAGGTGATTTGATTTGAAAGAGTCAGGCTTGTAATCAGTAGGTTGCTGGTTAGATTCCAGTGGTGGCGGGTGAACTGAAGTAAGTTCACTCCTCACTAAGTATAGGTTAAATACAGGTCACATTTCAGGTATGGATAACTAACCATCACTGACAAAAAAATGGACCCATATAACTTATTATTGTGAAATAGGCCAATAAGTGTGTCCAGAAGGGGGAGCTACAGGAGAAAAGGTTTTAGAAAATTCCTATTCAGTAGGCCCACAGTTCATCTTAAACCATTAAAACATGTAAACACACTTCTCAGAGTTATTCGTTTTAATTGCATAAATTTAGAACGTCTATAAGTCTTAGCTACTTAGGCGTTTTTACTAAGAAGCCTCATTTTGTGCTGGGCACCAATCAAAGCTTTAAAACTGTATTCCATCTACTAAAAGATTAGGACTCTTAATTAATCTTCTATGTCAGTCATTGCTTTATCCCCTCTCTTTGCTCTACAAATACTTACAAATGCAGCCTTTTTAGCATCGCACTGTGAATCAAACTAATATAGTAATTACATTGCAGTAAAACAGGCAGGAGAAATTAATTGAATACTTGTTTAGCTGTAAATTATATTTCAGCAGAAACAATCAACAACAGATGTTACCTGTAGTTGCTAAAGATCTTGCATATAAAGGATGCCTTTTGTGTCACTCCTCTACAAATATCCGAGATCATCCATATTACTGGTTTGTCTTGGTTGTACAACCCTTGTGTCACAGCCTCTGAAATTGGATGGGAGCAGAATTCTTGGCTGAGCAGCTCACGATGACCACAGTCCAGCCTCAGAGCTGTGTTCCTCTTTAAAGGAGACCTAGAGTGGTTGAGCGGAGTATAGATTCTTGTTCTGTGATGTGACATAGAGAATCACACTTTGGTTAAGTCTGTAATGCCCCTGAAGCGGTCTAAAAACCTCTTCAAAAAACAATTTTATGGCGGGGCTATTTAATGGGTGAATTTGAGCGTGAATTCTGCGCCGCTGGAGGGGCTCTGACAACCTCATAATGTTATGTGGAGCGCTTCACTCTGATTGGCTGCCTTTACTGCCACACGAAAGAAAAATTATGTGACGTATCCTGGCTTCTGAACATGTGGAACCATTTACTGGACCCGAACTCACGGACCGACAGCTAACCGAACCAGCTAACCGAACCGACAGTCTCCGAACCAGAGGAGACACTAAATTAGAAGAACTGTCAGAAGAAGAACTGTTAGAAGAACTGAATTACAGTCACTGTCATAATGAGTAACACTCAACTAGAACATAAACGTATAACAAAATATATAACAAACATATATATCTTTATACTTACTATATTTTATTTTAACATATACCATGTCCGTTTGTCACTCACTAGTATGCATATGTAACTTACAGTTCATAGTCACCTGTTTGTTTTAGGATTGAGAACAGTGTAATATATAATACTTAAATTGAAGTTGTTTATTGTTTTTGTCCTGTAGTAACTTATACTTTTACTATATATCTGTATGTGCATTATACTTTTAAATCACCCACAAACATTTATATAAATATCACTAAAAAAATGAAAAAAAGGTGACCTATTGACTAGCAGTGTGTAATGAGACTAATCCACATATGGTTGAACAAAACAGAATAAAGAGAGTAAGAAAGTACATTTACATTTATTCATTTGGCAGATGCTTTAATCCAAAGCAACTTACAGTGAATTCAAGATACACATTTTTATCAGGACTCGTCTTCCCCTGGGATCAAATCCACAACCTTCTCCCTGTGTCTTGCAGGCAATGCAGATTTTCATCTTCATCTTAACATATTCAATGTCCTCTTCAAATTCAAGATGAAGGCTTTTGTTGGCTGAGACTTAAATGGTGTTGAACTAAATAGAAATGAAGCTGCTATGAATGTATGTTGAATAAATATGAATACTTGGGTAAAATTGAGTGTTAATTCATTCTAAACAGAATACAGTTATGTAATTGATTGACAAACAGGATAACCGTGAAGATTACCATTAAGTTCTCTAGCAACACACCAATTTATTCGTTACAAAAAGAGAAAAATCTATCTGGGCAACTTCCTGTGTGGAAAAGTTATTGATGGTGATGACTGATCTGAGGGGAGCATGGTAAGTAGGGTGAGAAGGGGGATGGTTGCAACACTTTTTTCAGCTTCTCAGAAACATTTTTTTTGTGGAAAACCAAAATTTTAATATATAACATTCATGTGTCAGATACCCACCAACATTGCTGTAACGTGTATGTATGATAATATATATACAATTTATACTTTAAAGAGACAGGCTTACATTCATTAAAATACAATAGTATAAAACATTATAACATCATATTGCAATTTCCTTTTACTATTTGAGAACATACAGTATGTACAGTGGTTTAATTGGTAAATTTAAATTGGCTGTATATTGACAGACTCGCAGTTGTGACAAGCATAATTTACACACCCATCCAGTGCAGGGCTAGTGAGCCCATGCCTTTCATTACCAACAATAACCCAAACCTTGAGTAACTCGATTAACTCCCCAAACAAACAATTCAGAAGTCCTCTTTTTTGACAAGCTTTAATGCATCAGTTTTGTGATGGGGGACTCTTGCAACTGTCCCCACAAGTTATGGGCTAAATTTGTCTGTGGTGTTACTGTCTCTCCTGGTAAAACTTTTTTTAAAAAAACTGAAATTTAAATGATCAATGAAACTCAATTACCTAAAATATTCCTGCTCGTTTTAGAACAAACCAAAATATACTTTAAATATTGGTAACACCATAGAACAAGTTGTTAAGTCACCAGTGTTTGAAAGTTAATGAAAAAAATCAATGTTCTTAAGCCTCTATTTGCAATGCTTTTTTAAAATTGCATACATCAGTACATCATACATCAGTTTTAATTTCAGTTTGGGGGTAGTTTTACAGACACAGAGTATAGTTGGCTTGTGGAGCATAGATGAGGCATAGATGTTATATTTTCGAGATATAACCAGTTATTGTGTTACAGTTTGGTTACAGAGAGAGAGAGAGAGAGAGAGAGAGAGAGAGAGAGAGAGAGAGAGAGAGAGAGAGAGAGAGAGAGAGAGAGAGAGAGAGAGAGAGAGAGAGAGAGAGAG
>JBAJNP010004989.1:0-30787 GCA_036877545.1 Yasuhikotakia modesta | reverse complement strand
TATTATTAATGATGTTCTGTCTTTTTATTATTTAAACCTGTTTCCTTTCCTCCATTCATATATGTTTGTATATCTGTACTTTTTATCATCTCTGTCTGTGTATGATTGTTTGTATTATTAATGATGTTCTGTCTTTTTATTATTTAAACCTGATTCCTTTCTAGTTTGTTTCAATTCAAGTTTATTTTCATATTTTAAATATCTTGTGATACTTTGCTTATTTTTTAAAGCTGCTTTGTGACAATGTACCATTGTGAAAAGCACTCTATAAATAAACTGAACTTAAATTGAACTTGATGTGCACACACACAAAGACACACAGTAAAATCGGAAAGAATGAGAAACAGAAATTCAAGAGACATGTAAAGAAGGAAAAGTGCAGAAAAAAGAAAAATAGAAAACATTAGGAAACATGAAAAACATGAAATCCACCACAGCATCTCAGATATGACAATTTCCTGTTTTAGGGGAAACTAAACAGTTTTGCAAAATGAAAAGGAGGAAATGTTTAGTAACGGCAGCCAAGAAAGGTGCTATCAACTGTCTGTGGTGCAGAGACTCTCGGTCTGAGAGGCAGATACAGAACACAGACAGCAGGCAGATGAGTGAGTGATGAAGAATGGATGACCAGTAAAAATCAATGTGTCCTGAGTAAATAATACCAGGCATCCATTGCATTCTAACCAGTGAAAGTTACTAATTCATGAATGATTACTGGACAAAGATGTTTATTTAATGCATATAAATGCATATAAGGCTGATTATATAAACTATAGTTCCCATAAATGATTATTGATTCACTATGCAGCAAACTGAAGCAATGAGATGACCAGCAATGACATATTAAAAAGACACAGACAGCATGTCTCAAAAGTGCTGATGGTGCATGGCAGGAAAAGGTGCAATGTACCACTGCACACTGTAATCTACACAGAGGGCTCATCTATTACAGTAAACATACAAATGATAATAATAATAAAAATAATAATTTATAACTTAGGATATCAAAACTACTATAACTTAGGAATCTGTAACTATTCAAAGTGAATTCAGACTCCATTAAAGGACAAACATCAAAGATCATAAAAATCACTGGCTTGTTTCTAATTTAGAACCAAGCAATGTTTTTCAGACCAGAGATCCAGTAAAGCTGTGTTTCTGTTTTCTCTGGAGAGTCTCTCTGTCTGGCATGCGTCTTGTGACCATCTCTGAAACTGATTATCTGCTTTTATTGTTACTAATTCTGCCTGCCATTCTCAAAACCCACTTTTGCTTGATAATCCATGTCCTAAGAAATATAAATAGGCTAAACAGGCTCCAACAGTGCTATAAAACAAACAATAATAATCAAAACGCTTTCAGTCTCAAAAGAATTCAGCGCATACATCACACACCACTCTAAACCTACACAATAGTCTATCACCCTGTAGGCCTAAAGCAAAATCTGCACAAGAACAGGGGCGTAACTTTTTAACCCTTGCAGTAACCCCAAAACACAGATTAAATATGTGCAAGAAGTAGAATTGCAAAGCAACGGCTAAGCATTAGCATACTTGTGCAAAAGACATTTCTGGCTTTATGCTTTCTTTAGGGTCTTTGGTAACCCACTCACCGAAGTTGATGTTGTAGTCTCCGCCCCGCTCACGGTACATTTGATAGACAAAGAAGCAGGAAATGGGTTTGAGCAGCAGGCTGAGGATGGCCATGCCCGCACTAAAGCGGAACGCACCGATGTTCTTGTACGTGGTTTCTGCTTGCGCGTAGTACACCGAGATATGAATGATGTCAGTCAGGATGGTCACAGCCAGCCCCATCAAGAACTGAGGGATTGAGAGCAGTGTGAAGATAATGTTGCATATACCAAAACACTACAGTCTATATGCTGACCATTTAATGTATATGGCACACAAAACTAGAAAATACTTTATCAGTCAAGAAAGATTTAATATGATTGGTCTGACTACCAGGGGACGTCACACAGGTCTCTTCAGGTCTAAGTGTGCAGTTCTTGACCTGAATAAGCTACTGTGTGGACCACATTTTATTACAGACAAATTATGTCTTAACTTGTGCCAAGTTCCAAAAAACCCCAAAAAGAAATACTTTATCCCAACATGAATAATTTCTTATTGATGGCATTTCTCCATTTACACAACTTCTGTGAATCTCACTGGTTCCCATGTGTCTCATGTCAGTCATATGGATTACATTACATTTATGATTGCATTATGCATGTGTTTTTTGAACCTTCAAAATCTTGGGCACTATCTAATGCCATTACAAAGGTGAGATAAGACAGGATATTATTTACATTTAGGCATTAAATATAACTGATGTTATTATCACTGAGGGATTTCTTCCCTTAAGGTTTGTTTGCAACTTGTTGCTGAAGATCAAGGTTATCATACGTACCATTAACACAGCGTCTACAGAGTCTCTCTGAGCTATGGCCCAAACACCCAGTGCAAGAACACTCACATTTCCCAATGCATAAGAGTTAGGAAGCCACAGAATGAAACATGCCCTGCATACAAACACACATTCACTTGCTAAATACACTGTATTGGTAAAAGGGCCTCGGTTGACCAGAAGAATAATTCTCTGCTAAACTGACAACTGTATGGTAAACTTTGAGTAATGGTGAAATTCCTCAGGTTAGTGGGGAAAAACAGAACTGAGAAAGACAAAGATCTCACCAGACTGTCAGTAACCAGTGAACCAGCACGATAGCCTGCAGAACACACACAGTGCAATGAATGTAAAGTATAAATCTATTCTCTAATCTAATCTATTATAAAAGTATAATCTATTACCTAAACATATCTTACAATGTATGGAAAATTTTACTGTCTGCATTTCTGACGCATATTTCCAAACCTGTTGCTGACGTCTCTGAAAACAAACTGTTCCTTATGTTCAAACTATTTAGACATAGGAAACCATGTAAATTGAATGTCCTGTTCAAAGTGAAGCTATGTATTTACTTTCCATTTAAGTTGGAATGATTAATTGTTATTAAATAATGGTTTTGATGGGTCATTTATCAATTGTTTACTTGTTAAAGTCTATCAATCCATTAAATACACCAGATAAACTTGAATAAAGAATTAAAATAAAAAATTACCTTAAGATTTATGGCTGGTATTTCCATAGTTTACTCACATGTGATTCAATTCCTCTCTCTATTTCAGTATTTCACAAAGGATTAACGAAAGCCTTTTATGCTAAGTGTATGCAACCACAGTTTGTCCAGCAATCTGAACTCATTGCAAACACAAACCATGTGACAGCAGCCTGACCCGAACCATGTGACTCCACCTCCCATTATTGCTCATTGCTCCATCTGAACACTGGAGAGCGTGCTGTAACTTTACTGTGTGTATGCATAAAACTGTACACTGCAGACAACTGCTTTCATTTCTGCAGTACATACTTGTGACATACTTGTATTTATTACAGTAGATCAGGGCTAGTTGTTACATAAGGATATTGTTACAATATGGCTGTTTCGCTGTAACTACAAGGTTTTGATTTAAAAGTTTTAATGCACAAATGCTGTTATAACACACCATTTTTCCCTCAAATCTGTGTTACATAAGATCCACTGTGACTACTTCCCATATAACGTGACAACATGCCCAGGTAAACAATTTACTTTGTTAATTCGTTGCTTAATAAAACAAAGCAAGTACTTTAGGTGTCTATGCATCTATGCATTTTAAAATGAAACCACACCTGGGAAATATTCACTGAAGTAAAACGTGTCTTTAGCCCTATGAATTCTGTAGACTGCTGTCTTTATTGTGGTACAAACAACTAATCCAATCTGTAATACAAAACTAATCCAAAATGAATGGAATAACTTGAAAAGATTTTCCCTATATTAATTGGCTTTGGATAAAATCAGAAGCTAAATAACTAATTTATAAACAGAAAGAAAAGAATTTTATATGACAAGCTTCTGCTGTAAAGATGCAGGACAGAAGTGTGATGTAGTCCTTTTATTCATTTGTAATAAATAATTCATCTAACTATCGATCCATTTCGGTATGTAACCAGCTTACAGTTTGAGACACATACCAGACATGTCTTACCCAACCATATAAATTTATCTGCTTGATTTGATCACACACGCAACCCTCAATTCTTTTAAATTAAGCCAGTTTACAGATCTTTGGGAGCTGTTAAATTTAATATAATTTAAAATTATACTTGCATATATATAGTGTGGGAAAATGTATCTAAATGTAAATAAAATGTGCATATAAAAGCAGCATTCAGATCCATCAACTAAATCAAACTAACTCAACTGACTGAATTTAAATTCCATTTTCTTTTACCTCTGGGTTCATTCATTATAACAAAATCAAATCTTGTCTTGCTCATGTATAATATTTGGTATGAATGTGGCACTTGCACGTACATAGACAAAAGCTTATTGACTAGAAATGACCCAAAACAACAAAGCTGAACTTGATAGATTGTGCTGCTGGGCCAATTAGCCATCTGTGGTCCACAATCTCAATAATAACTCTGACAGTTAATTACAAGCATGTGTCACTGTTTAAACCGGACGGATGGCTCAGATTTAATCAGTCTGTTTAGAGAATGGTTTCATTACATCCTGCCGGTAATGAGTCTCTTTGTTGTGTGAGAGTTGTCTGGCAGAAGGGTCCCTCTTCCTGCTTGACCTCTGAACTCTGTTAGCATTGCCTACAGTGTTAAGATGCACATGAGATGTTATTGTTGACTATGTGATTTATGATCCGTGACTAACAGTTTTTATACTGTCATATTCATGTGTAATTAGTTTCATTTGTGTATAACACATCCCTCCTTGTTTGTACTATATGAATAATACCTCACATTATACAACCTATTGAGGACAAATGTGCTTTAAGTTTTCTAAGCAATTTACAATGTGCCAATGTGTCAATATTATTTAGTTTTTTGTAATATAAACCCAAGCATCAAATATGCCCAAATACAGATTTTTTAAACAACATTACTTATAATTTTTTTTCGTTTACACAGTTCTCCCATTTGTTTTTTTTCTCCAAAACAATTATGGAAAAATGATTCAAGATAAAGATGATACAAAAATACATTGAGATCTCCATTAAATCTTTAGTGATATGACAGAACAGCCTCTGAGAAATTTTTGTCTGGACATTTTTGTCGGGAGCATGTTTCACATAGACATGCACACTTTTTAACCAAATGTTAAACATACAATGTACACCAAATTATATAAATATGCTGATATTGTACAAGAATCTACCGGATGTGTTACACAACTAATCTCTCATGCAACATGGTAAAATTGCTCCAGTTATGATGTCTACTCAGCATAATGGAAGTACACAAGAAAACAATTTATCTCATGTCCTCTTATCTCATTCTTTATTGGTGTTTTGTAGCTGAGGCAGCTTTTGGGGTGATAGTGTTATGCAGTGTGTGTCCAGCCAAAATGTGAATGTGATCTATCAGTTCTATGGCTGTTTTCCGACCAGCTGAGCCCAGTGTGAGACTATATCAAAAATGCATCAGCCCTGCTTTTAAAGCACACAAGCATGCTGAGTGTTTCTTCAAGGGTGCCGTTAAACTGGGAGGAAGGCAGTGTGTCTTTTGAGTTAGCTGCTTTGCAGCATCGACTTCATAAGGTTTTTGCTGCAGTAGAGCAACGTGTGTTTATTGGAACAAACATAACTGGCCAAAATGGATTTGTGAACGTGTGTAACCATGCAGGGTGTCAATCAGTCAAAGTTAATCTAACTACAAAAGTTACACAATTTAGATCTGTGTGCATGTTTTTGAATAATGTGCAAGACATATAGAATGATATTGTAATATTTACTCTTACTTAACAGTTATCAAGCTTGGTGTAATGTCACCACAATATGCACATGCAGTCTTGGATGCTCCAAGGGCCATATTGAATGGCTACATCAATCTGTGAATCTGTCAAAATAATATCCACAGGCTCAGTTGTTTGTGCTAAAGTGATCCTGGTGTTCAGTTCACATTGTATTCTCTGAAGGACCCTTGTATTAGGTTTGCATCAAGAGGCCCAGATGTTTCGCTTGTTGTTTTTGTGGTGAAGGGCTTATACTTGAGTAGTCTTAGTGATCAGTTTGCCCTATGTGCCACTAAACATGGAGGTCCTAATAGTCAGCTCACAATACATGTACTTAAGGGTCCTTGCACTGTACTATACAGCAGGCTCATGTTTAAGCTGACACTGTGTGCCCCAACACCCAGGTGATTTTGTGGTCTTCACGATGTGGGCCCTCTTGGTACCGTCTAGCATCTGTAAGGACTACAGCACTGACTTATAATACATTATTCTTCATAAAGTCATAAATAAAAGGTGAAGAAACAAGAAACTCAGAGATTCTGGGAGAGAAGTGTGACACAGAATACACAAAGTGGAAAGAAATATAAATAAAAAATGAGAAAAGCAGGAGGAGACAAAGATAGAGAAAGCAAGGTCAACCAATCTGCAGGCAGAGAGCATTCCAGCCCCGGGTCAGAGACAATGCCTCAGACTATTAGTCAGTTTAGAGGACACGCCTGTGAATTTCAGAGCTCTCTTTTTAGGAAACTTTAAGGATGCATTAAACACTGCCTGAGGTTTTAGATTCAATGACAAGCCACACTATCTCCCTCTAGTCTGGAGCTTCTGGTAATAAAGAATACTCTGAAACGGCTGTGAAAACCTCAGCTTCTGTATACAAACAGAGAAGCCTCCTCAGATCAGACACACAAACACACACGAGTATATGTTTGAATTATATAGTCATTGTTCTACAACATCTGTGAAAGAACTGTGTCTTAGCGTTTCAGTTAAAAATAATCAACATGTTCTGGAGCTTAAGGAGTCTCAAGTGGAAAACCAGATGACAGAACAAAGCTTTAAAAGGACTTTACAAAGACTAAAGGGCGTTTGTACAGCCCTGTTAATGTAAACCTCTATTAAACAGTTAGATCAAGACAATGACACCAGCGTGAGAGCTCAGAGATCATCCATTTCTCTCAGTCTCTCCCTCGCTCTCTCTCTCTTAGCTGTCTATGTCTGTTCCTCCAACCACAATCACACTCATCAATCCATCATTATGTCAGGAGAACACACAGTTGCTGGTATCTTCAGAACACCCTCAGCAGTTTGATACTACAATAAATAAAGCATATATTACAAAAACTAATCGCCATCTATTAAAATTAGGGCTGTCAATTGAATTAAAACTGAATTTATTACAAAGTTTAAAGATTCATTATTGCATTTATATGCTGTGCTTTGAAATATTGGCCAAGTGATTAAACTTTGTCTTGTCCTAATATAAAATGTAAATCTATTTCATCCTGCTGGGCTCTGCCCACTTTTCTTTAAAAACAAGAACGATTTCTGTTTACAAATGAACACAAGACACGTCATACTGAATGGGGCCTTGAACAAACATTAAAGTTTTAACCTTAAATCACTCTGATGGTAGAAATATGTCTTAAGGAAATTAACTATGTAATATTTTCAAAACAAATTGACAGCCTTAATCGCAACACAAGAGCAGCAGTAGTTATTAACAGTAGTATAGCATTAATCAGTAGAAAAAGACTGATTCCTTTGAGACACAAATTAATCTGTGCAGTACATGCAACAGTTACAAACAGTTGCAAATGTTCTGACACTGATACAGGATGCAAATTTCTGACACTCGTCATATGTAC
The DNA here is from genome assembly GCA_036877545.1 of Yasuhikotakia modesta. Lineage (NCBI taxonomy): Eukaryota > Metazoa > Chordata > Actinopteri > Cypriniformes > Botiidae > Yasuhikotakia > Yasuhikotakia modesta. The sequence goes on along the minus strand of JBAJNP010004989.1, from coordinate 23,062 downwards.
ATTTATACTGTGGGTTGAATGCCAGCAAGCTTTGATGGACCCACTATTGTTCAGTTAATGTTGAAGTTCATGGGAGTATAAGAAGGTCGGTGGTTTGTCTTATTGTATATGTCAGATGGTAATGAAAGCTCCTTGGTCGCCGTTGGCTGATTCTGGTTCCACACAGCGACCGCGTCTTCTGGTCACCCTTCGCTTGCGGTGGAACTTGGCATAACAACGCAAACCTAAAATATTTTAAAGGGGTTAATTTTTCAACAACATCCTCAGGTGTTATAAATAAAATAAAAGCATTTATGGAAAAGAAATAAAAACATATAAGACAAATGCTGCTGATGTACAAAAATGTAACAATTTACATAATACATTTCTTTGCATTACTGTATAATGTTACAATGCACAAAGCATTTAATTGATCCCAAAACTGCTTCTACAAGCAAAACTTTCTTTAAAAGCTGCTGTTTTGTCTATTTTGTTTTCTATTTTGTTTTCCAAGAACAGAAACCACAACTAAGACATTAAAAGCAATAGACTTTACAGAAGTCTGTTATACTATAATATCTACATACTGCTACACACTCACCCTCCTCGCACATGCAGTCGTCGTAACACTTGTTGTTCAGACCGCGGTTGTGAGGTTTGCACTCGTGTTCCCTGAGGTCACAGCAGGAACCTGCAGGAACATTTTCCACAGATATTAAAGCTGCTAGGCTTATATGTGGGTAATATCAAACAGTAATAGAGGTGCACTGACCAGACAGGCAATCAAGATGGTGGTCACATGGTTCGATGACATCAGCATCAAGAGTTGTGTTCCCACTGATCTTGTTTTTGCTGCGCCGTTTATCTATATAAGAGGGGAACAAAAATATTTACATAGCAGATACATAGAAGCTTAGAGATTTAACAAACAGTAACACAATCATTTGATCATCTTATAATCAAGTGTTTTTCTTGATCTTTAAATATATGTTTGAACATAACAGAAACATAACAGCCAAACTTTAAGACATTAACAAGACATTATTAGTCAAACAAGACATTATTAGACATTGATTAGGCCAAAAGCAGGTGAGTTAATACCTTTTCTTTTATTGGCTGGCCAGATGTCCACTGGCTTCATATCCTCATAATCTGTCCAATCAAAGAGCGCCATGTCTAGAGTGGGCATCACCTCCCCTTGGGCCTTCCCTCGGCCTGCCTTCTGAAAAAGACACAGTTAAGCATTATTCAAAGATACAGCGATATAAGCAACACCTTCAGTAGGTTTATTCTGGGTAAGTTGTCTGACATCACTGTATAGTGAGGTGCTAATTCAAAACCTGTGAGGTGGAAACTTTGCATCGATTTTAAGTTAAGTTAATTTTAAGTGTTAAGTGTCTTTATCTTCTCCAAAAACGTATTTTACACTTAATTTAATGACAGGTACGGAATATCATTTTTTATAAATTTTAAGTCCGGCTGTATTTAAACAACATCTACTTCACTTCAAACTGAATTGTGTCATTGCATGATCTGACAAGGTTTTCTCAGTTTGGTTTTTAGCATAAGGAACAAAATCACAAGACAAACGTTACTAGATGGTTTTTATACTGTAGGTGGTGTGGCATTGCCAATAAAATTCTGTGTTATAAGTGCTATAATTTTATTCGATTTACGCTTTTTCAATAAAACAAATGATTAAAAATAAAACATTTAACAGTCTGTAATCTAAGTTGGTATTTTAGACATCTGTATAAAGAAACTGTTCCTTAAAACTTCCAAACATTGTAACTCACTCCACCGTTGTTCCAAACCTATCTGCAGCTATTTGTTTCTATGAAACACAAAGAAGAATATTTTTGATGCTTATGCGCGCAGTTTATTTCCATACGCTAGCAGTTCACAAAGGTAAAAATATATTCTTATGTTTCCTGTTACAACCTTCATATTTTCTACAGAGGAGTCTGCATCTGGCATCACAGGGTGCTGAGGAGCTGCAGCGCTACTGTTGCAGTACAGCTGAACAACATTGAGGACAGTGATCCACAGGGAGATGAGAAGAGCAGAGAAGAATCTAACCAGAATAATGACTGATCTACATCTCACAGCCTCAGCCATAGAAGAAACAACACACTTGCATGTATATATCACATTTAGCGTAATTTCCCACTAGGATTCAAATTGTTTTCTTTTATGAAAATCACCTTTATATAAAAAACAATACAAATTCTCTCTAAAGATTCAAGGTCAACAGACACAAATGTGGCAGTTAGATTAATTGCAAACTGAAGATCCATCTTTGTTTTGTTACTGATATTGTGCTGATACATAAATTTAATTAGGACTGTCTAAGTGACTTTACTGCATGTCATTGAGCTCTGAGCAACAGCAGCATTTGAGTAACAGACCGGGACTCTGTGAGATGGTCTCAGTTCTCAAAGGATCCAAGTGTGCAAACCGCATCACAAACAGCCTGGCCATTGTGCTTACAAATCACTTAATAATCTGTACAGCCATAGCACACACACACACACACACACGGTACCACAGAGAGTTCAGTGCACATGCTCATATTAGCCTACCATGGGCAATTTGTTTCATTAAAGTGCTTGCAATCTCCTTTTTAAACCAGTTCTGCAATGAATTGAGCTTGTCCCACTTTACATAGTCTCTAATTAAACTTTTTAGCTTGATAATTTAGACAGGTTGTTTCTCGCTAACGTGCTTTCTAAAATGCACTCTTAGCAATGGGTTTGCTATCAGGTGCATTATAGCTTGGTGACTTTAAAATTACAGACATGGAAAGTCACAGTACAGAGCACAAAGAATCTTCATCATTTAATATCCATCTGTCAGCAATGAGGTCATAATTACTGACACAGCCCACAGTCTACAGCTATTTGATGCATATTTTACACACACTTCCATGTGGGCACATGGGTTTTTAATGAACACATAGCCTCTGGATATTTTTGATGTTAAAACTGTGTATTTTCTGTACAGTCCTCCTATGCATTTTTATAATATTCATCCAAATCTATCCATCTTATTTTGTAAATATATCTCATTAAGTGAAAGTAATCTATTTTTGTGAATGTGCAAGACTTCCAGTTCATTAGTTGGACAAGTAGAAGTTCTGAGGTCTTTACACAATGCACAATGCAAATTACACAATTTGCACAATGCACAAAGTCTTATAAGCGTGGTGCCAGTTTCCCTAGACTAGCATGGAGCAAATAACAAGTGCAATTATTATGAAATGCAAATCTAGTTGTAATTAATGTAAGTATTAATGCAAGTATCCAGGCATAGTAATGCCTCCCAAGTGAATTAGAAATAAAAATAGAGAGTAGTAGAAGGATATCTAGGGAGGAGTGTGGAGGAGAACAGATGGCTTTGAGAAAGGGAGCAGAAGGATGGGCAAGCAACATCTCACCCCAGACTCGAGCTTGTGACAGAACCCCTCCTCCACCTCCACTCAGTGCAGAGGGAGCTGGATAATTTAACTCATGTAGGATCTGGCCCTGGGCGGCACTCTGTAATAAGTGCAGCACAGGAGCACAGGTAAATAAATCTGTGATGAAGCGCTGCATAACACAAGGAAGACACTACACTACTAGCTCCAGCAGCAGCTGAGTATCTATATTTGCCAGGGTGTGTGGTTTAAATGAAGACATTCATTCTGAGATCTTATAAGGACATGACAGAGTGTAAAAAGACAATATGACAATATACAATGACAATGTCAATGTAAAATGACAATATAAGTGTAAAAAAGACTCAAAGCAGTTTAACATAAGTTGACAGCAACAGAACATCTCAAACTAAGCTGTTGATGGACCATTATCATAAAAAAATTTTGGGTGATCTTGTAAGACAAAAAAAATACAGCTAACCCATTTTTCCCCTCAGTAACGACATTAAAACAAATTGCAAGCAGTCCTTTGCGTATATGAAAGATATAAATACAGTAGCACCAGAAAACACTCTGAATAATACAACAGATCTTCAGGTTCAAGGACTCTTCCGCTGGTCTGGGTACCTGGGGTTTGGTGTAAGCTGGGAGCAGTGTTGGGGGATGCTCGTGGATTGCCGTGGTTACCAAGATAGGAGACAAAAGGGAGGGAGCTTCAGTGGGAGAGGCATTGTAGAGATTGGGCAGGGGGTTGTCAGGGCCATCCTCAAATGCAATCATGTCCTTCAACAAGGAGCCTGACTGTGGTTCAGGGTCATAGAAAACCCCTAAGATAGAAAGAGAGTGAAAATGGTTAGTTCTAAATTTAATAGTTTATAGCCTGGTAAACACCTTAAATGACTACTTACCCACACAGAAATACACTCTTATACTTTACTTTGGGTTCTTAGTGTTAAAAATTATGCTGGAATAAAATAATTCTAGTCCCTATTGTGCACAATCATTATTCCAATGTAAAAAAACTTTTTACTATTATCATCAAGGCTACACAGATCAGACATTGATATATAGGCATGATTTTCCATACCTGCTCACTCTGGCATGGGATTTTCTCTGAATTATCACATTCTAATCAATTGCCAATGGATAAATCTCATTGGATATCCTGTTTCATTTGTAAATTTGACACATTATAGATATAAAATGAGTTGTGAATGTCATATGTAGAGTCTAAAAGAATTTAGTTCTATTTAGCTACTATTTACTATCTATTAGCTATTCTATATAACTACTTCCTACTCTGTGTGCAATTGTTTGACTGTGGTTTTCTTAATTTGCTGAATAAACTTGTGGTTCACTTGATGTTCACTATATATATACTACTATATTTTACTGTAATAATTAATTTAGAAGCAAGTAAGCAATGGCCCTGGTCTCAAGTACCTTTAGCTCGGCCTTTGTCTTTTCTGCCTCCAGGTTTCCTGTGTTCAGACAGATGCCCATGACCATATCTCCTGCCTTTACGTGGAAATTCCCCCTCTGGTGGCTGATTTCTCCTCTGCATATGAGCCGGACCCCTGGCCTCATCACCTCCACTCACCTTCCGGTTCCTAGGCCCCATCTCCAGCCTCACAGGGCTCATGCCCTCAAGACTTGGGCCATCATCTTCTGGCTGGGCCACAAGTCTCCGGGAAAGCAGCTCAGCACCATCCTGGCCTTCATGTGACCCGTGTCTTCTTCTGTGGTTGGTGCGTGTTAGTCCAATATCAGGGCCTTGCAAAGACTCTGTACTAGAGGTGGAAGACCGGATCTGACTCCACTTTTCTGGAAGGACCTCAGAACTCTGGGAGGTGTGGGGCAGTGCAATGACGAGCAGGGCTACAAGGTGACACTGGCAAGGAGTTAACATCTTCAAAAACAGCGCCACCTGCTGATAGGAGTAAAAGCAAGTTAGTTCTGATATCAAATCACAGACAGACAGACAAACACACACACACACCTTAGTATTTTACCACATTTTCAACCATTCAAACTTGACCAATAACATCCAACAAAAATGTGTAAAATATTTTTATTTTAAATACATTATCAAAGTATTTATTTAAAACTGAAAAATTCAGGATACCTCAAACCAGAGCATTATATTTCACCCACAAACATATTTTAATCCTCAAATAATGGCTTTGCTTTGACATGGAAAAACAAGAGCTCAAAGGCAGCCTAAATGTGTTGAGAAAACTTGCAAGGCTCAATATCATGTTTGTGTCGCCAGTGGGCCAAGAATGAATAAGAGGATCCAGAAAGAATCTTTCCTTAGGTGGCATATCAAAGTAGAGCCGATAAGACGGTTCTCAGCATGCATCTAACCATGCAAATCAGTGACTTTGATCATTCTTGGTTTCCTCACATCCCCAGAAAATCTGTCCTCTGATTCTGTCTTTGGTCCCTGAGAGCTGCTAAACTGGCATCTTTCCCTGCATTTACACAGGGGGACCAGGGCCACACCAGGTTCCAAATGTTCACTTAAAATGTTTTACTTACCAAGATTTGTCAAGTATAAAAGGCCTTTATATGATGTCAGAATGCTTGTATTTATAATGTTTGTAAATATACATGAACCAGAATTCATTGATTTTCCCTGGTCCCAAGTTCCCAAGGGGCATTGAAATTTCCATTGTCAATGTTGACTTTACAATTTAATGTGTATGCATTGTTGTGTAATGCTGGTGAAAAAACTGATAAAAAGCTTGGCAGAAAAAATACTATTTCAACCAGGCTAGCCAGCAAAATACATTGTCATTTGCTGTACAAAAATTATAACAAATTGTGCAACTAGTCATTGTTGATAATCGCAAAAGACAGAAAAACAAAAACTCACTTGAATACACTGTTTCCAAATTTGTAAGTACAAAATTCCCTAAAGGACTTGAGAGGTAATATGAGAGCTTCTGTCAGGCGAATTTAATTCAGAACCATTTAGAACCTGAGCAGATGTCCACTATTCACATTTAACAATCTTATTAATCTTATTAATCTTTGCATATACTTGTACTTTTTCAGAAACTGAACCAGATGTAACCCATTATTCACTTGAGTTGGGTGAAAATAACTACAATCCCAATCTGAGCAGCCTTTGTACATTTGCAAACATTCCAAACCCTTTAAGATCTAAAAAATTTCAGCGGAGAGCATCAGGTTTCAAATAAACTAAAGTGCACTCAGGTTTCAAATAAACTAAAGGCTGATCAGCAGGGGTTTTAGTTTTGTGTGGTTATTTGTAGTGTAGTGCAGCTGAAGTTGTCCTGAGAAGTACCACTTCGATGCGTGTGAGAAAAAAATGGGTACACTGGGCAATTAAATATTTTCTCTACAATTTTAGTATTTTAAAACAAAATAGTGCAAATAAATAAAAAGAGAAGCTAATGTGTAATTTTCAGTCAATGTATTTTAGTAAATGTGCCACAGAATGAATGGGAATGAAAGGATGGTTTGGGAATGGTTTTGGGAATGATGAACCCAAGGTAAAGAATTTTCTGGGAAGCTCCAGAAGAAAGAAACTAAATTCTACAGTCAACTTTACAATCAATACCAATTAGCTTTAGAAAGTTTTAGTTAACTGCTACATTGCTGTGGCATTTTTCTAACATGACTTTAGTATTAATTAGTGCTTATACTGAGTTATTGCCCTTGCTTTTATGGGCTAAGAGTTGTGTTAGCATTGTGTTGATGTCAGCATTAGCATATTTAAGTCTCTCTGAGACTTTCTCTAATGTGGTTTGAGGTAGTTCATCACCATGGCAACCCACTCGGGCAGTCGCTCTGTGCCGCAATGAGCGACTGCCCGACCAAAGCAATGGTGTATGGTAAATCAATTGGGGTGGGGTATTAAGCTACTACTTGCATATGAGTCGATAGATGGATCAGCCTTATCCCAGCCACAAACACACCTCACACCCTGCAGAAATTGTTGTGTAGAGTCGCTAGCTAGTAGTGTTTATTGCGCACTATTTAAGAGCTTGTCCACACAGGCTAAGTGAAGGAAATTGCATATGAGACCTGAGAGCAAAACAGCTGCCAAAGAAAATTTGTATAGAGATTGCAGGCACTTCATTTGGGAATTCACACTGACAGCTTCTGGCTGTATGAATGAGTTGCACTGAGTTGCACAATGGACTGTGCGCCTTTCACAACCACAGAGAGTTCGGAACGACCGCCGGGCTTTAGTCTTGACACAATTGCTGGTCTCTATTCAGCATGAGCACTTCCCTGTAGACTTTGTTGGTGACAAGTGCACTATTAAGTATCCCAGGTCCACAAAAACAAAAATTAAAACAATGAAATACAGTAATCAGGTGTTAAGAAACTATAACAAGAAAGGAGTCTTGAGAAATCTTTAAAAAGTAAGACCCGGGTGTTTTCAGTCCATGCTAATTCGACACAAAGTAGCAATAGTCCTCTGTCATGTGACTAACAGGTGGACCTATGAGGGGGTGAGGATGGAATGATATTAGGTTTTGGAATGTGGGGGGACCAGTCCTGCTGGGCTTGGTAGGACATCACCCATAGTAACCACACACCAATTAAATGAAAGCCTTGAGCAACATGTACAACATCAAGCGTGAGATGGTGGCAAGAGCCCAGATTTAAACCAAATTGTTGACCGTAAAATGATAAGAGGAAAAATGTTGAGGGGGGCTGGGAGCCTTATGTATCCAATATATGATTTATAGAGATGTTGAGTTGTGCAAAATCAATAACACAGGCCTTGGCTAAGAAATGTTGGCTATTTGTTCTATATATAATCGGGGTTTGTCTTCATGTGATTTTCAGATTTTAAAAGATCTTGGTCAGCACAAAACAATTATCTAATGGTTTGTGTAAGGACACTACAAAATTGTACAAAAGTAATAAACTTTACTGTAATTAGATTTTTTCTTTTAATCTTTTTATATAAAAATGTAAATGGTGCTTGTCCAAGCAAAAGTAACACTTTCAAGCTATTTTAACATTTATCATTGCATTTCCATGAGTAAAGGGTTCTGGGTGGCTGCATGGCTTTTGCTTGTTGGTTGCTAGCTGGTTAATCACTGGCCCAAGTCAATAGCCTCTCTAGATGTGGCTCAGTGTAAATTTATGGGATTTTTTCACCCATTTAGTCACTTGCCTCTAATCAACAATCTGCAGGATCTGGGGTAAATTATATGTCTGTTACACAATCAATGAAGACGCTCTAGAAAAGTGCCAGTAGTGTTTTCAAGACAAAAGCATCAAGTGCTAAATTATTAAAACATTTTGGCCATGTTCATATTTCAAAATGCATTGATAGAATTTTTGATTTCCATTCCCAGCCCACTCGACAGAAACAATAAAATATGTCTCATAAAACCAGGTTCTCGTAACCAAAAATCTTCTAAACCATCACAAGACACAAATCACAAACACAAGCCTCAACATATCTGGTGTAGCCAGATAACAGAGCTCTCAGTGGATCCGTGCTGTAACACTTCTGGCATTTGAAGAGCAACAGCAGGCAAGTTTAGATTATATATGATATTCAGCAAAGGGCCACAGCATGGAGCTGAGGTTGTCGCTGGAAATTCAGTGAAGAAAACGAGACACAGGGAGAGAATGAAAGAAGACAGAAAGAGAGAAAGACAGCGAAGCAGTGAAGTTACCACAGAGGATATGCATGAAGTTGGATGATATTGTGCAGAAGTTTGAAAGGGATGTGGGGCTCACCGAGTAATGAACTCGGTGACATCTCAAGAGAAGAGATAGAGCTTCCACTGTGAGGTCTTCAGCATCTCCTCCTGCTGAGATCTGGGGCTCCATGAGCCATCTGTTGCACCCCTGCTACCTCCAGAAAGCCAAAGAACAAAAAAAAGCTTTTCAAAGGATGAAAGGATGAAGCTTTTTCTCTATCTATACTTCCTCATCTGGAAGATCTAAGGAGGTTAAAACTTTGCAAGAGTTTGCTGATGCTAAAAGATGTGATTATAGACCGCATACAGCACGTGGATAACTTTTGCTCACTCATTACTGGCTAGCTCTAATTGGTTTCTATTCTGGGAAGCACATGTAGGTCTATCTTACCTTGAGTTTGCATAGGTTAATGTTTAGAAATGGTTTATGTTTGGTTCATAGTCCCTTTAATAGTGATGCAGCAGCAGTTGGCTGGACTCTGAAGGGGATGATGCCCGTGGCAGAGACAAGCATCGCCATTGAAGAAGGGGTGTCACTATTTAAGAGGCTTGCTTGCTTACAAAGCCCAGTGAGTTGCCTTGGCATCTTTTAAGGCAGAATGCTAACTAAAATTTGGTATGCAAACATAAGATAGCAACTCCATGCATGCTCCTCGTGAAGTGCACACAAGTAACTCACAGAGTAGTTTGGGGTAAATCACCCAACATGGCATTGCTACTTTTTGAAACTGCCTTTGTTTTGGAAGTGTGCCTATGGTGTCTTAAAGTATCACTTAAAAATGACTATATTTGAAAACACAGCCGAGACAAATGTATGAAAAAACTGTTTGTTTTGTAGCCTGCATAGGCAACTGGCTTTTATGGCAGTATTCTAACAGAGATGGAACCCAAAAAAGTGAATGATCTGGAAACAATTAATCAACTAGTCATCCAACAACAATCACTAACAGTACCAGAATGGCAGCATGTTAAAAATGTCTCTTAATTTATTCCCCTCAAAGCACCAATGTGATAATAAAGCACCACTTTTGCAACAAATCCATTGTCTCCAACAATAAACTTCAAGACAATTACTGTCAGTCATCAAATCAGGGAGCAATGTTGCTATTGTTATTCATATTTGGTTGGTCTCAGATTTTTGTGGGGAGTATGACCGTTTGCGCAAAAGTGTATTTATCTGTTAAACATCTTTCCTTCTTAAAGGGGTATGGTCTACACATGCACAGATAAATTTCTATATATGATATCACCATTTTCCTGAAAAATGTCCGTGGATGTCTAATAAGTGTCAGGTGGACATGAGAACATACCATTATAGTTTAACCAGTAGATTAATCATACGATCAATCTTCTGCTTGATTTGTTCAAAAATACATGGTTTTACACATAGTTAAATTGAACCTGGCAAAACAAACAAAACCCAAGTTAAAAAAGAATATTGCTTTGTCTTGCAACTTTTTTAATGGAATGTTATGAAGTCACATATTTCACTGATGGAGTGCTGATCTTTCTAATCACATTTTATGTGACTAAGATCAATCAGCGGGGGAAAAAACATGTTTCTAGCTTTGCTAAACACTTTTTTCGATCTTGCCCTGAGAATCTGAGATAAGCTTGACTAAAACATTAAGTTTTCACATGTAGCCCATAAAACTAAGAAAATCAAACAAAGGAATGCTTCAAAAAAGGAAAATAAACCTAAACAAATCTACACAAATGAGAACAGCCATGTCTTTACCAGTTTCAGCAATTTCACACCTCACATTGTTCGTCTTGGCAGCTCTAAAAGTGTCAGGGACACAAAGCGGGTAACACCAGAGTAAGTGTTAAAACTGCCATAAGGAGGACCCATCTGGTGCCAAGAGAGCTGAGAAAGAGATCCTGTCTCCATTGTCACTGCCTTGGGTACAACACGTGAGGCTCCATCAAATATCACGTTTGTCTTAGCATCATAACTGGCTCCTTGCAATGTGTCTCCTAATCTTCTAGCTGAGCCTCCTGGCAGAATGCTCCTCATCCTCACAGCAGGGGAACCTCCTTCATCCTGTCCCAAAAAACACACCAACGCACAAGCACATAGTCCACAACAGGACTGCAGTCTGTACAAGCACTTTGTGAGATGTGAAGACAACAATAGGAGGTGATCATGGAGATACCATATAAAACAATTCCACAAGGAAACATCTCTGTTGGGTCAAAGCAGTTTCCATACAATCTAACTGAGAGGGACAATGTCTTCTTTATAGAGCAATAGACCAGCTGTCTCCAGTGTCCCACAAAGACTGGCCTCCAGTTAGCCAGCAGGAGATTGAGACAGGAGCACAAATCACACAAAGGTCTTTATTGATCTGCTTTGGGTCTCTTAATAGCCAGAGAGATTGGAGGTGTTTTAAGGATGGTCTACATTTGGAGGGTCTGCATCTTCTAACAATCACCCCCCCAAAGGCAGAATAAGCAGAAGGTCATTTGATTGTGTTTATTGACGACCTCTTTGACATGCATTCAGCATCGTATGTAGGTAATCAATGTCTTGATACTGGCTCGCCTAATCAATATATGTATCATCTTTAAAACATCGCATCAATTCTTCAGGAGTGTGCTTGTAAAAGTGAAGCAGGCTCTGAATTGCCAAGCATGACATTTTCTAAAGCTAGATAAGCCTAAAAATGGTGCCAAACACCTTTAGGATGAAGGCAATACAGACACCATTTCAGTACCAGTTCTGAGGTTTGTAACTCCATAAGCATGACAATGCTGCCAGCATGAAATTCATGAAATTCATTATTGATGATGGAACACAATCGCATAAGTAAACAAGGTTCGCATTCATAAAATCACTCTTTTGCACATATCATTTTTCCATCATTGTTATGAAACAACATACAAACCATAACAATTGCAATGTATAAATGTCATACGATTCTGCCTTTTAGATAAAGGTAAAATGTTACTCATAAACATAATGTTGTATTACATCAGTCTACAATAGACTCAACAGTATTCCATCAATTCCTAAAGTCACATAGCTGGAAAGTCACAATGCACTTTTAATGATGTGTGGTTAAAAGCGAAGAACTGCATTTATTGTCAAATTGTAATTTCAATGTAATTGCAGGCTTTAATAACGAGCTGTCCCCTCGAATCAAGATTTGAAATCGCATTTTTTTCATTGCTCAGTACATCTTTAAGATACATCTTAAATGTGAGAGCAACAATATCAGGTAAAACAAAATGTAATTATTGTGCAAGCATTAAATTGTTAATTCGAAATAAAAATGTTGCAATTTTAAAACAATTAAGTATTAACACGTCGAGTTCATTTTGCAGGCTGTATCCTGACTACATAACAAAAATCGTTTCGCAATGCTAAGTTTTATATTAAAATTGTTATCAGAACCATCGGTCGTAAAACTAACTACCGTTTTGCATTCTGAAAATAACGAAAAGTCAGACTGAAAAGGACAAGAATAAAAAGAGAGGCAAAAGTTACGGTTTATTTCGGTCTACTAACCAGTAACTAAACAAAACCCGCCCAAAGCAAACAAACACGACATTACATGTTTTAAAAATAATTTGATCATATATATAATAGCAGCGTTCTTACCGTGTAAAGATCTCAGCAGGACGCGCGTGAAGAAGCGGATCACGGAAGATGCTGTGCTTTCCTTGCGTGCTCCGACAGAGACTTGAGCGCGCTCCCGAGGACGCGCGCCGATGTGAGAGGTGATGTCAGTGATGATTGGAGATCAATACACAAGTTTATCATGAAAATCTCTCTGCTTTGTTTCGAAGAAAACTATAGGAAGAAATCAACGAAAACTTTAAAATACCACAAAACACAAAGGTAACACAGGGAACAAATTACAATTTCTTGTTTATAATAATTTATGATTCATCATAAATCACAACATAAATCATAATTCATCATAAAATCACATCTCAGAAAGAACGAAACTAGCAAATCTGACAAACTAAATCATACTACATAAATAAAATTAGCTGTGGATGAAATTAAACCATCCCTGACAGAAAATGAACAATGTCTACTAAATAACAGATTTTTGTTTAACTTTTTCACATTGAGAATACATGGGCTCCATGTGACCAGGAATCAGCAGCATTTCTTACAAACAGATTTCCATACATTCTCTATTGGGTGAAAAGTTATAATTATCTATAACTAGATGATTGAAAATAGCAGGGTATCAGGTAGTCCACACCTCACAAACGCAACAATACTGTGAGAAGATAACACAGGAAACACATTCTTGTTGTTGGGAAGAAACCTGTAAAAATGATTATTAACTAGGAATTAGAAACACCTTAGGAACAAATTTCCTGGCAAAAATATTCAGCTACTGCACAACTAGCTTTGCATGTTAGCTGGTTTTATACAGTTTCTAGATGGTTGAAGTTAATTGTTAATGATATAAAGGTCAACCTGGTTGGAATGAATAGACCAGCCAATATGGTGCTGGGTAAATATGCTAAACAATTTGAACTGGTTAATCAGTCATGCTTTATGTTGAAACAATGTTCTCTCAGCAGTCATCTACTCCCTCAAATTTGCTGTTAAGTTTTGGAAAATTATAACTTAGAATACTGATTTTTCATCTGTTCCATGAGAAAATCATGTTGTAATAAAGTGTCACAGATGCCGTTTAAATTTCTTGGTGCCTCTGGCTGTGACACATTACATCAATATGTGTGGAAATAACATGGCCATTGAAAATTGTGTTGGTCAAAAGTAATTACCTCAAAACATCATATTTCATCCAGCGAGTAAAAAAACTACTGTAAGTACAGCCAAAAAGAAATAAGGAATAGTAATGATGTGCTGGGGTACAGTGGGTCTGTGGAGGGCCCCCATCCTGCTGCTTGGCATTATCAGTGTCTCTAAGCACAAGAAATACCCTGCTGAGTACTAAACCACTCCTACACGCTAGCACACAATATAACAGCTTAGACTAAGACTTCAATTTCAGTAAAGGTGTAGCATGGGGAAAAATATTTAGAAAAAAACCTCACAAAATCTACACGCACACACGCGCACACAAAGACTGCATAGGTGGTTAACATGCCTCTGTTCTTTGTGTAGTTCTTTAAACATTTTGAATAATTTGATAACACTAAGCAAATAATAAATTAGTCTAACCTTTCACCCCTTTCCTCCCCCTCAAGCACCTGTCAGATAGAGACCACTGTTCACAATTCAATGAATTTCAGATGGATATAATCACCCCCACATATTTGTCGCTTTAAATTTTGTTTCACTTAAAAAAAACTGACATTTTGTAAGTGAAACGGGTTATTTGATACATGCATGCGTGTACCAAACAATTTGGTCAAATCATTACAAAAAAGTGTAGACAGTGTAAAATATATTTAACACACAATTACATATGATTGTCAAGTGAGCATATTTTTCTAAAATACTGAGCATGTCCAGTCTGTGTCAATATTTTAAAAACAGATTTTATGTACATGCTGACACTATATTTACATTTGATTTTACAAAGTTTTAATTTACAAAACAATGAATGTGTTAGTAAAGTCAGACAGACTTTGTACAGATAATAACTGGGGACGGTACAAACCGCTTTAGTCAGAGGGGGAGCCATGTTTCCACAAGACATTGGCTATTATGGACATGGCAGGCCATTGCAATTCAAGCCACTGCCTGACTGACTTCTGAATACACAATTTATACTATAAATCAAAACCTTTAGTTAGAATGATGTACACACTGTGTTTACAATACTAAAAATGCGCCATATCAGCTCAGTACTGTGGTGTGATAGTGGCAATGCTGTGCTGTATAACCCTGAAATGGATTTTTGATTACAAACATCTCCACAGATGGTGATAGCTGCTTAGACTTGAGGATAAATGTATTAATGGAGCAATATCTGAAGCAGGCAGACTCTATTTCTTCAGGTTTTCTGCAGCTTAACACTTCACAAATACAGAAAACCACCTGAAACTCAGGTCATTATTTAGAAAAAGAAATTGGCTGAGGCCTAATTACAATACAACACTGACATCTAGTGTTAATAGATGCACAGCCATTTAAAACGCTTATAGTCTGTGTTTACATTTAACGGAGTTTAATGACAACACTCACAGTAGAATTTGTAAATGTCACGTTAACTATTTTGGAAAAGAACTGTTGTCATTCACTTCAATTGGATTTCCATTGTGATTTCACTACAATCTGAAGCCACATATATGTAATATATATTTAGCTTACGTCTCCACAGTGTCAAAGCCCATGTATTAAAAGAACAAATCATTGTCACTATAAACTGTTGTCATGGGAACAGAGGAACTAACTATTAAAACACAATGCCAGCTGGATAAGATCTGCTTCAGTGTTTAAAGCAACAAATTCAGTGTTTACAGCAACAAATGCCAGGAGCTAAAAAATTAGAAACATACTAGTTTCATTTGAATGCAGAATTGTAGACAAAAACAGAAAATTTATAGACTTCCAAAAAAGTCTAGAATAACAACATTTGTCAATGTTCTGCTTTTTTTTAAATCAACGTTTCAACAGACGATTTTCATAAATGTTTATAATTGTATATTTTAAAATACTATCTTGGATATAATATTATAGGACCCTTAAAATAAGGTCTGATTCAAAACCTTTGTAAATGTTAAAATATTTTTCATTGCAATATAACTTCTGAATCCAACAGAGCCGTGGAACAAAATCTGGGGTGAAGAGACCCATAAATCTCAATCAGAAGGGGAAAAAAACCTACAGCTATCATTCAATTGCTATGAAGGAGGCCACGGCAGACACTCACATTCAATTTAAAAGCAGGCACACACGACCGCCCACCATTATTGATTTTGACAAAAAAAGAAAATCAACTCAGAAGACAAGCCCCCACCAACCGAAATACAATCATCATGTCACTCTCAGGGAAAAACACAAAGACCTGAGTATCGCCCTTTGCATTTTATAGCTCATGGTCTTACATTTAAAATCATTTTTTATTTTTAATGAAGCCCTTGACACTGATTAGGGACCTCGTATTTGTAGACCACGCTGAAGATCTTGCCTCCCAGACGCCTGGCTAGCCAGGAGTTCTTGATGACAGCTAGTTGAAGGCTCTCGCAGCTGAGCATGGCTTAGTAGTTTGTGTTGATGGCCCTGCCCATACCTTCAATGATCACCAGGTCTGTGCCACGTTCCCTAACAACCGTGGCCAAGACTTTGTCCAGGCATCTTTAAATGAAGAACCGGTGAAAAAAGAAAGACATGGTTTTAGAAAGATGGGACTCAATATATTACACAGTATTTGATTTTTTGATGCTTTCATCAAATATAACATAGGCCACCTTTTAATATCGGTTAAAACCTGGTATCATGCATAAACCTCACAAAGTTGTTTTGGTTCCTGGCTACTGCCACCCTGTTGGCTTGCTTACTAGAAGACTTCTGACATTAACTTGACTTAAAGATTTGTAAATAGGTAATATTGTTTTTAACTTAACTTTAAGTTAACTTTAGTCTTAAAGTCTGTACTATTTCACTATTTTTTTCTCCCATTCTCTTTCATTACGCAATGTTCAGATATTTTAAGGTATTATTGCAAATCCCTTATACTCCTGTTCTGTAAAATTGTATCTTCTTGTTAAGCACCATGTCCATGTAAGTTGAACCGGCATATATTGCTTAATATGATACCTGTCACCTATCATGTTAATTGTAATTGGGAATAAAGTATTACAATATTTTACATTATGAAACCATATTAACATTTTTGCGCCAAAATAAATATTTACATTTTTATTTTTTCATTCATGTTGTGATCATGGGGGTGGGGACATTTTGCTAATCATGCAGTCTTTTCATCATCAGGTTTTGCTGGATAAACACATTATTCTGGATTCTTTACAAATTATGCATGAATTGCAGGTTAATTGACTGTGAATCTGAGCAATGTAATGCTTAACAGTCTGTTTAACAGTTTTCATACTCTGAAGTTGTTGCTTAGCTTGTTCAAACCCAAACTCTGCATCTGTACTCAAAATTTGCCCACCAATCACATCTCTCTCTTTATCTCCTTTCATCTGCACACTCACTCTGACACGGCTTTGGCTCCTCAGTCGAAAACATTGCCGGCCCGAAGACCTTTGACCAGCGCAAACTGTCTCTGCTCCCAGTTCAGCTCCTCCACTGACTTCACCACCTTCAGACAGTGTCTGAAGGCCATGTCATTTTCCTTTTGCTTGATCTGCAGGCAGAGAATCAGAGCCACTCATCCCCCACAGCTCACTAACAACCTGAATGATGGTCTATACCTTCAATAATGTAATATGTCAATATAGTGATGGACAGACTCAAATTTAGGCTGTAGAACCAGGTCACTCTGACCTGAATCAATGGGTTAATTGAACAGAACTGGGTCAAAAGAAGAATTAATTCTCTTTCAGACTGGTCTGGTTCTCCACTTTGTAACTTAATGACGTTTGTTCTGTTCATCAAGCTATCAGAGCACTCCTTGGACAGAATAAGTGTAACATGCACAAGTATGGTCTGCGTTTATGATTCTTTTATTGTATATTTCTGTCCTCTTTGATTTGAACAGATGTGGTCACTTCAATTTAAATAAATATTGTGGAAAAGGTTTTCCAAAAAGGTTTAATACAGGTTTTGCAATATGAGTGTATATAAATATTGAATTTTGAAGTTTCTGGGAGAACTATTCTTTAAATCATATAACAGAAAATAGATGAACAGAGATGGAGAGTGAATCTAATAAAATATAAACCTTTTAACGGGAATGTAAATAACTGATTTTGAGAAACAGATGTAATTTTAGGCACCACAGAAAAGGTGAGTGATAATTCAGTGTAAACCTTAGAGTAGGGGTCAGGAAAGTTGAACTTGTCTTTAGACACAACTTCTCTTGTGTCTAAAAGACTTCGGACAGTGAGGGATCCATAAGCACTAGAGATGAGAGGAGAAGCAAGCCACATTAGAAGTGAGAAATATACCACACACGGACAGTGTAAAATACCATAACATCAACAAAGACCTTAATTAAAATATAAGCCATAGATATAGCGGCCAGGCTGAAATAAGGATCCATGAAGAGCCATGATGGAGGCCAAAGTCTTATGGTGCTCTTACAAAGGCTGGTGCTGAAAGGTTTGTGACAGTATTTCTGCCGGAACTTCTCAGCCCTCTCAGCAGCCTCAGACTTATCTTTCTGGCTGGCCATAGCTTGCCTCACCACCTGTACAAATAACACTGAAGTTGCTCAAGACCAGGTGGAGAAAATTAAACTTTAAATAAACATGGTAAAAAAAAGACCCACAGCAGAGGCCGAACATCTTGTCATGATTCGTTCATTTAAGTCTGGAGCGCTCACCCCATCCAATGCCTTCTCAAAGCAGGAGAGCCAGTACTCTCTTGCCAAAGCGTCCTCAGTTAGGTCAACTGTGTCTGGAATATAAGAGGACGGGTCCTGAAGCAGGGGCAGGTCCACCAGCTGCCTCTCTAAACGGTCCATCTCCAGCATGTCAAACTACAGACAGAAGTGAGAGAAACACCCACAATGCACTGCATGTGTAACTGTTTCTGGTCAACAGTTTGCAGTCATCCTGAGGAAACTTACAAACTTGCAATATACCCTCAGCAGACATTTTGGTCATTTTATCTAAAATAATATAGTATTTCATAATTAATTTTTGTATAATTTTTGTATTACATATGTATTATAATAATATTTTATTATAGAAATGTTAAATATTTACTTTATCTATCATTTGTAATTTGTATCTCTTATTGTATCCCATTAAAATGCCTTTATTCCATCTCAGCAACCATCAGACATCCAAGACAGCCAGCAAGGGGCGGTCAGCAAATAAATGTAGAATTCAGTTTCTTTCCATAGTCTAATCCACACTGTGCCCTAATAGTCTAATCCACACTTAATGTGAAAGTGACGTGTTTGTCAGTTATGGTTGCCCATAACCGAAATGTGACCTCTGCATTTAACCCATCCATGTGAGGAGTGAACACACACTGCAAGAGCAGTGGGCAGTTATCCCTGCAGCGCTCGGGGAGCAATCGGGGGTTAAGTGCCTTGCTCAAGGGCTGGAATTGAACCAGCTGCCGGTGCTGGAATCGAACCAGCAACCTACTGACTACAAGCCCGACTCCTTAACCAGTAGACCACAACTGCCCCTAATGTTTGTTTAGAACAAACTCTGCAGGACACTGGCTTTTCAGAAGCAGGATTGGACAGCCCAGCAAAGAAACACAACAAAAAGCTGCAATATAAACGTTGACCACAGTCAACAATCAAGTTTTATTTATTTTGTATTCTCAGTAAAACAGAATGCTGTAGCACAATTTTGCTGCAGAATGTATTATAATACTACACAGTGATATTGTATAACATTGTATAAATTATGCGGACAACCTGAAGTCATGCATCAATATGCATGAAGTATGTAACTGCAGTCCTTGCATAGAAATCCAGTGATTATGAAAAGAAAGCTCGCCCCTAGCCCACAAGATGGATGGGTGGAAATGAAAAGACATGTGAAGATATGTGAACATTAAGAAAGATATGTGAACATTAAGAAATGAAAACAATAACAAAGAATAAATAAAAGCTGTTGTTTCAACTGATAACTGTCACAAACGGGTCGTGACATTAGTGAGTGAGACGGAGGCGGACCAAATGCAGGTTCTTTATTGAGACGACGAGGCATGGTTAGACAGGCAGAGTTAAAACACAGGCAAACGGGTACAAAACAGGTAATCCAAAACACGTAACTCAAAACAGAGAGGGTCAGGGGCAGGCAGCAAAACATCCAAAACCAAAACACAAGTCCAAGTCCAAAACACAAAGAGCAATACAAAACCACAAGGGAACAAACACAGGGAAAATGGAGAGGGCAAACCAACACTTCGCAACTTCCTGTTTGCTAGGCTAAGCTGACAGACAGTCACGAGGCTTGGGCTCCCTCTGCTGTCCAGGTGTTACAATAACAGCAATAATGCAGAGACACGAAGGACAATATTTCAATTTTTCCACTAAGAGAAGTTTTTTGAAGAACATAGGAATTAACAGAGCAGCAAATATGTTGTGCAGCTTACCGTTCCACTACATGCCTGCTGGACAGGGCTCAGGTCTTGTGATACACTCATGA
Organism: Yasuhikotakia modesta; assembly: GCA_036877545.1. Lineage (NCBI taxonomy): Eukaryota > Metazoa > Chordata > Actinopteri > Cypriniformes > Botiidae > Yasuhikotakia > Yasuhikotakia modesta. The sequence goes on along the minus strand of JBAJNP010004989.1, from coordinate 2,785 downwards.
GACCAGAGCTACCAGCATAGTTCTCACCCCAGCTATACTGGTTAGGATCTACATATAGAAAAAGACAAATTTCAACAAAACAAATGTTACTTACTGCAGCAAATACTACACATGCTGTCTTGAAGCCCCAGAAAGTAAATGAAACAACAAAACAAACATTTATTTTAAAAAATATAGTGCAAGCACACTTTCAAAAGTAAAATCTTTACCAAAAACGTTTGTTTTAAAAACTGAGAAAATCAAAACAAGTATTTAGACAAATTCTGGTTGTCAATGATGGAACATGTTCATAGTTAAACTACACTTGTGTTTTGTTTTACTATCACTCACATGAGGAACTGACTTCACAAATCTACAGTTAATAATAATTAATAAAATAATAAGAATTTCGAAATCAAATCAGTTAAATAAAAATTGTTACATTGTAAGTTTGACATACATTAGCAAAGATGTGCTAATACATAAAAAAAACTAGGCCCCAATAGCACCCAAATAGCTTTCATGTCTCAAAAACAGAGCCTGCACCTTACCCTACAAACAAAATCAATTTATTACTTCACACTGAAAATGCACAAAGTAAATGTCTTAAAACGTAATTTCATTGGATAACAGTGTAATCCTCTGCTTGACAATTTAGTGATATTAGGAAAATGGGATAGAGACCTTAGTGGAAAGGTTGATGCTATAGGTGATGGTGTGCATGGTGAATGGGTGTCCTTGGATGAATAATCTGCCAAAATAAACTCTGGTCAGGTTATGGAGTTTGACGTGAAGGCAGGCCAACTTTCCGATATAACTGCTTATCATGTGCAGCAGGCTCTTTGCCACATCCTCGTTGGAGAACTCTGTGTGATAATATGTAACAGAAAAGCGCCACACCCCAATGCATGTGTGTTGGAGCACATGCAATAACCACATCGAAACAAACACATTTCTTTTATTGATGTGAATTCATAATGTCCTATGCCATGAGAGGAATTGTGTTGTTTTTTATTAAAACGATACTGCTAGGTTATAAAATAAAAATATACACTGATTAATTAAAGGTGAAAAAAATGTGATTAATTAGTGTGTACTCACACTAAGCACACAGAACAACGCCCACCTCTAGTCTAGTTCATTTAACCAGTGTAAACACTCTAAACTGTACTCAGATGCGGTTTGTTTAGGTAGTGTGTTTGCTAACCGCACCAGATCATGGAACAATTATTCATCATTATAGTAACAACTATAACATTATAGTAACATTATAGTCATCATTATAAACACATTCTATTACTACTTGGATAGAACATTTTTCAATAAGTTTCATTAATTTGAGTATATTTAAGTTTCTAACAGGTCTAGTCTTCTGTTGATTGATAAACAGAAATTGTAGTTCGCAAGTAAAGCTGCAAGTTGCTCCAAGTAAGCTGGCTCAGTAATAATCTTATGATGTGCTGTACAATCAAGAGGAAAATTGCAATGCGTTATAAATGATAAATCTTTTAGGCAGTGCAATAGTGAACATGCCTTTTTTTAAAACTAAAAGCTGCACTGTTAAACATAAGGCCAGCAGAGGAGTGAGGACCTTTAGAGACAGTTTAAGGCTCCTGTGTCTAGTGTGAGCACAACCTTAGAGCTGCAATCTGCAACTTGTGCCTCTCCATCGGCATCTCTGTCAAAAAGCATGGGTGTCAAGAATGCTGCAAGGATACTGTATGAACAAGCTACAATGGTCCACCGTGCTCAAACCTACACACGCAATATAGTAACCAGGTCTTCTTTCTGTTTTAGACATGACATGACATAACATTCAAACTGAAATGTCCTGCAAAATTAGACCTGCAGGCAAACTACTGGTCTTTGGTGTGAACAGGCCTTCACAGTCTTTAAACTCCATAGACATCATGTATGTCAACTTTATTTAGGTATGGTTTAGGGCCCCCTTACCTAAGCTTTAGCTTTTTCTCTACCATTATCTTGAACTTGTGTGCCCCTCCACCAGTGGCTTGATAAAGTGGAGTCAAGCAGTGATCTCCTCCTGTACGGATATCTCATAAACAGAGTCTCCATCTTTCTAAATAGCATAAAGAACATTGGAAATAGCATAAGAACATTGGCCCAGCTAGTAAAATGACCAGATAAGAGAACAAAGGTAAGATACCAAGCTTACCTTGTAAGATACCAAGTAAGATACCCTTGTAGCGTGTGGTCCTGAGGCCACATCGGGGTCAGGAGCCATCTGATTTACAACAGCTTCAGATATGACTTAGAAGATGGGGGAAAGTAACCATGTCCTCACCAGGGGGCCAAGGGTCCCAGTAAACCATGCCATCCCCAGAGATCTTTTCAGCTCCTTCAGCCTGTTGCTGGTTGTAAAACTGGCAACAGGACAGAAACCTGTGTTTCTTAATGCTCTTTTGGATCACAAAGTGGTGCTAGGGTAGACCCAGCGTCCCCATAGCCCCTTTCTAGCTGATCGTAAATAGGGATCATTTAGACACTCTCCCCAGCTTCAAAAGAATTCTATTAGGGAAACTTGAGATCTTTGGGTAGGAAAAAAACATTTGCAGGACAGCAAGATGTTTGACAAAGCTCTTAGATATGTGAAGACCCCTCATATCTAAGTCAATAAATAAGCTGTCCTAAATGTATATGTGTATTTTTATGTTGCATGCTTGTATACTTTTCATGTACCGTTTCATGTTTCCTTCTCTGCTTAAATCATGCAATCATAGAATAATTATGGTGTATGTATGCTTAACCCCATCATGTTTAGTCTTAAAATGATGGTCTTCAACTT
>JBAJNP010004988.1:0-30793 GCA_036877545.1 Yasuhikotakia modesta | reverse complement strand
CGGAAAGTATGCTGCTTAGGTTGTGCAAGGCATGCAGATGGTACCACTGTGGAAACCCTAAAGAAGGGAATGTAAAACTCAAGCTACATGTGAGCAGACAGAAATAGTCAGAAACGGACATTCATCATTAGACAACCTGAAAAGCACCATATAGGGTGTAAGGGAAACTATAAATGCATGGACCTGAGTGAAAAGGGGTTAGTTGCTCTGGCAGACCAACTCGGCTTTGTTTGATGTGATAATAAAGTCTACCTTTTGGAARCAGAACCCATTTGTTTAAGACGTGAGTCTTCATAAGCAATCGAAAATCCCACAGCAACAGACACTTATTCACACCTTTGCCCTGTTCAAATCTCTTATATAAGATAAGAAAGAGAAGGTGGGTCCCATTAACACCATGAATCTAAGGGTTCTAGTGTTTAAAATAAACATATGAATAAAAAACTAAATACTAATACAAATACTGTACATAAATACATTTCTGACCTCACCCTTTAAGGTTATTGACAGATTGCACACAAACCGAAAGAAATTTCTACACCCTGGACTCAACATTTTTTTTTTTTGCCTGGCTATAAACACCTAGGATTGCACAAGCAAAACTTCCACAGTGAAGATTAGTCTGAATAATAACCCACCAGTTGCCTGGGGACACAGACATTTTATATCCGCTTTCTGTATACTTTTATACATACATAATTTATGTGGACTTTGAATTATTCATAGGCTCTTTTAGTCTTTTAGATTTCCTGATTGATATTTATGGAGCTCAAATGTGCAGTTAAAGCCCTTGAAAAGTGAAATAACTTCAGATTGTGTGGTGTAATATTTTCAAGGTCAATACAAATAAAACAATGTTTAGTAGTTGTTAGAGTAAAACAGCACTTGATCAACAAAAATGATCAAAAAATGATATCAAATCAAAAGGCAATTAATCACCTAGCATTTGTAAACAAAAACATGACCCGAGCTAAAACCTGCCTTTGTTATTATGACTTTGATTGTTATTTTTTACAAATGGAAACTGATGATAGGAGTAACTGTGATGTGAAAAATAAGATTAATAAGCAAACAAAGAGATAGAGAGAAAGAACACGTACACTAAAGAGAAAGTAACATAAAATGATGTTCTCATAACTCTGCATGTGGGTGAAGACCAGTCATACATAGCTATTAAAAATGAAAAATCTGTGTCTAATTAGTAAGTAAACAGTCAACCTCCAGGGTGTAATAATGAACTATTTTCAAAAATTTGGAACCTGAAGATCTTGTACATTTAATATATTTTTTCTAAATGTTTTCTAAATTATTCAGTTGCTCTGTTTCTCCTCTATTGCACTATTAAGATCAAAGCAGAAACATAGACATGTAGCCATTAACATTTATGTGTTTTCATTTTGCTGCATTATAGTGTCAAACTTGTGTATTAAGTTTTTCTTTGCACTGATGCTCGAATATTGATTTATCATGACCTGACAAATGCACTTCACTGTAAATATTCTGTATAGCCACAGGCCCTGTTTTCCTCAAGACTGTGAGAAATTGGCGAATGTAATTGTGCAGTTTAGTGCGGGTGGCATTGCTTTTACAGCTCAAACCCCAGGGTGAACGCCTCTTTCTTGTAGTTAGATTTTCTAGTCTATTTATTAATAATGACTTGGGAAGCAAAAGCACTTTTAACATTAACATTCATAACATTTTTATAGCAAAACAGTATGTGATTTTCTGCGTGGGCTTATACTACAGAGCAAAAGGCGTTAAATCTTTCTTCTAAATCTTTCCTTTAAATCTATTCTTGCTGTTTCTTGAGCAGCCATCTGAAGCTGAATGTTTATACACAAGTTACTTGCTTTTTGTGCATTTTTATTGCATTTATGTATGAGTTGTTGATTTGATAGATAGATAGATAGACAGACAGACAGACAGACAGACAGACAGACAGACAGATAGATAGATAGTTAGATAGATATAGATAGATGGATGGGTTAGCTTGTCTATAAGCAAGATCTCCCCTCTCATGTTTAAAATGCCTGGACAGTAATTTGGCTCAGGTTTAAATTCCATCTTTAATCTGGCACAGAGACTGGTGCTGACAGCCCGGGACAGTCACAAAATCAATTGCCTAGTAATGACATCTGGCAGTATCAGCCTCAGAAGCTCTCAGTTCTCAGTTTGCATAAATGAAATCAGGGGTCCTAATTGCAGGCTGATTTATTCACTTGTCCAAGTCCATCATGCAAGTTCCACACAATACCCTCAGCTCTCAGCGTCTGCTTATACTTCTGTATCAAACTAACTCTCTGTCACTCAACACCTGTGATAAACGTCTTCTACACAAATCACATTCATTAATCCAGAACCTTAGATAGAAATATTAATACCTGCAGACATCTTACTCAAAGAGAATTGAACTTAGAACCAATCCTTGCTTGCTTTCAGTGGACATATCTGCATGCTCTGTGATTCAAAGGAAGTACCTTAGAAGAAGCTTTCAAAGTGAGATATCATTTCTAGCTAACTGACACTTTCTCTGATCCTCCGCAGGAAGCCGACGGACCGCCGCCCTGATATTTCAACCCCGGGGATTAAAGAGGCGACAGCCTGGTGAAACTTCAACCTGTTGCTCCACTAAATGAAACATTAAACAATGCAGAGCAATGTGGAGCTGAGGCAGAGATCTAACAAACGTTGATGCTCCTCACACCAGGCCACACCAGGACATGTATCAGCAGTCAGTTCCTGTCCCATCAGATCCACTTGTGCAGAAATGCAAATGGAAAGCTGGAAAACTTGATGAAGGATGATGTCAGAGTTGAGGACAGCTGTGGAGGAAGAGAGGAGTTCAGGTCATGGGAAAAAAAATGGCAAAAATCCTCTTTCTTTTTGGTAATCCGGCTAATTGTGGCTTTTGCTGTTTCTTGGCAATTATAATCTATAACCTTTCAGAGGTCAGTAAAACTTTTAAGCATTTAAGTTTTGATTCCGACCTGTCGAATGCGGGTCATTCTGTTTTAATGAGTACAAAAGGCATCCTGATTTGTTAAAAAGGCATTTTTTATGTTAATACAAACTACTGTCAGGTGCCATTAATAAGCTAAATTATAAATCTTCATTACTATATATTTGCAAAATGTAGAAAGGTACATTTCTACATTTTAAACTGATGTTATGTACATGTTTTAAATACATATATGCTCTGATTACAATAACTTTTTTATTCTTTTAAAGTTACATTTAAATTTACAGATTGTGGTTTTAAAATAAACCACATGTGAATGTGAATGTGAATGATTCTCCTGTTATTTTGCCCTTTACATCCATTATAAATTCTCTTGGTTTTCCCTTCCATTCTAGAAGATCATTTCAGTCCCTTAGACTCAGTTGAATGTTTAAAGCTATACATTCTGTACTGAATGTGTATTTTATACCTCAGTGGCTTTCAGAGACCCAGGTGCTCTTTGAGGGTCACATTTTTCCTCTCTCCAGGATTAACTCAATAATACGTCTTCACTGCAGGAGCTGAGGCTGTTGTCGTCAGGTGACATTTTCACCTGTCTGCAGCTCTCCAAGATGTGTCTTGTGAACCTTAGACTGTAAAGAGAGTCAAACAATCCCAGTGCCGATCAATACCCCAAAGAGAAACCTAACAGGCTTGGCTCTGCCAGAGGCAGTCAGCAAACCAGCCTTTTTTCTTGTTTTACTGAGTGGCAGCCAAGAAGAAAATGAAACACAGCAAATCCTCCACAAGGCTAATGACTCAGTGCATGGTAAACCAGACGCATTAGAAAAGACATAATAACGCTTGTTTTCCTAAGATGCTCTCGCTTAACCACATGTCACTGTCGACTGAGAAGCAGACAGTCTATTCTTTCTCCCCATGTCTGCTGTCTCTCTCTCTCGCGCTCTCTCATCCTATTCTCCTGGTCTCTGGTGGCAGATGTTGCACCACAGAGACGATTAAACACGTCAGTATCCCCATGAAATGTGAATGAGGCAATGACAACATTCTGCTGAGATCACAATGGCGCTCACATCACGCTCTTACTCGTTTCTGACTTTCATCAAATAATTGCTGCAGCTGGAGCCAATATATTTCCCTATAAGAGATGCGTGGCTTCATAAATCATTGACATGTTTCTCATGTTGGGATTTAAAATAACAAGTCATTGTTGCCTTTATGACAGCTTATGTTATCAGACTTAATGGCTGAGGCTGGAAGGTTAACTTGCTAAAATAAAAAAGTTAAGGCCTTATATTTGAGTTTGAAGGGTTTTTTGGGCATAGCTACAGGTGTTGACAACACTAGTTGTTACAATGTACAAATTTATGATCAGAAGAGGGGAAACAGGTACATGGAAATTGACATGAACAGATTCAATCTTGCATCACCCGCTCATAGTTTACCTTATCAGAGCACCCGCTACTAGCCCACAAAGTGTATTTAAGATTCATTGAAATGAGGGTAAAGGGCAGATGTGATGTGTATTGTAGCATGTGATGGGTAAATGTGATGTCTATTGCATCATCTGCATAACCATCACAGCTTAGTGTTTTAGATCATCTACAATGTTCTAGTCCACAGTCCCACATATCTGATGTTTAAGAGAACAATTTAAAGTTTTAGTAAGTGTAAATATGTATTCTGTGTATTGTAGTGTAGTGTGGATGAACATTTTATAGCACACTAATCTTATTTCCAAAACGCTTCATTCTGATTGGTTAAACATTTGCCTTTACATTCTCGGGTATCAAGTTTTCCATATTTTCCATATAAGCGAATGCATTGGCGTATTTAAATGAACAAATATAAATGTCACAGGACAGACAGTGAGAGGAAGTTTGAGGAATGGCAAATGGCTGAAATCACCTGTGCAAACAGACTGGTAATGATAAGACCATTACCTCAGTCATAAAAGGTTGCTGCCAATTCTGTCACCCAGAATTAGAGGATAGGCAGTAATGTTTCAACATTTTTGTTGTGCTTGTTTGTAAAGTATTCAGGCTGTGAATAAGTATAGCATAATAGTGTTGAAGCCCTGCCAGTTCAAATAAAACAACAGAGAGATCTTTTGAATAAAAGGTGACCTTCCCATAATTGAGATTCATCACAGGCGTGGTGGACGGTGGAGGAAAGAAATGAGAATGAATGAAATAAATAAAAGACGGAGAGAGAGAATAATACAACACAAATATGCATCACCAATTTTACAGGAAAACGGCCAACTGTTGTTCGATTGCATGCCCTGAATATCAATTCTGGGCTTAAAGTGCAATTTTCTCTTTCCGTGTTTAGCTTAACATGTTTCTTCTTCTTTTATCCCTGATTGCGCAGGACAGCATGTATAGAAAGACAAATGATGCCTTTCTCACAGCGGGAAAGCTTTCAGTTGGAGTCGCTGAGGCTGCGGGAGAGAGAGCGTGGCTCAGAAATCCGGCAGACAGTCTGAAGATTCCATTTAATGCACCGACTTCAGCCACATTATTCCTTTATATTTAAAACTCAGGAATTTAGCTCCTGTGGAGAGCTTAGAGGCAACAAACAGATGTAAGTAAACTGGGTGTCAAGGCATAAATAGGACGTGGTGAGACCCGGCTTACATTGGGTGAGATTATACTGCCGTTTTAGCTGAACAATGAGGCTTTGAGATTCACCTGTAGCTTGCTGCTAAATAACAACATCGCCGCTGGATCTCTGTACGGTGGCTGTTCTATTCATGCACTAACGTAACAGTCTGTTTATACGACTGAGTGAATATTGATATTAAGTAAGCTTCCCTAAACTCTGTTAGATGCATTTTTCCACATCAGTCATTGCTTGTTAGATTTTGAAGGACAGGCAATATCAGTGACATCAGTCTATAATAAAACACAGTAAATAAGACAAAGTGTCTTAATAAACTTCATAAGTTCAAATGAAACTTAAATATTATGGTATTTAAAACATGCAAAATTGTACAATTTCACCTCATAAATCAGACCAGTAAACAGATCTGTATACATTGTAAGGGGGGACAACTTTACCCTAAAATATTACTGGTTACATTATGTGTGCATATATTGTGCTAAAAACGTTTAGTGTTACAATTACTCCTGGACTGGTACAGCAACTTTTTCACAAATTTCACAGTTAATTTATTACGTTATGTCCCACCTGTCTCTGTTTTTTTTTGTCTCTCTCTTTTACCTCTTTTTGTCTCCGCATATTTGTCTCCTCTAATGGATGGACAGTGGCTTCGATACTCCAGGTGTGTGGGTGAGATATAGTTTTTTTCAGGTGTCTCTAATTACCTATCATTTGGTAGTTATGGTTCCAGACATTTATCATTGAGTTAGGTATCACAGGTCACATGTTGTATGGTGAGGGTGTGAGTTTGTGTGGGGGGTGTCTGCTTACATGACATGGCACAAGTGATAACTGTATACAAAAATAGCTTTGGTTGCTTAGCAGTTGGATTAAATACAGTTTATGACAACAAAGAATGTAAAGAGGGTATTGTTGGCCTGTGATAAGAATCGGTAGACATACACCCGAAGATTGAAAACCTTGTACGATAAATGAAGAAATAAAACTCTTTTACAGAGCACACTATACATCTTTTTCTTTTACATCTTATACTTTTTGGCTGCGTTTACCAATTACCTGTCAAGGACACTGTCATCTCAAATACTTTCTTTTAACCTTATTCCTCTATATTTCTGCTGCAGTTAAATCATTTATTAAAAGCACCCAACATGCATTTTTAAATTGTTGAAATAAATGCCTATTGAAAATGTTCTAAATGTATTTCATCTTTATTGATTAAAGAAGCTTTTAACCATTTTTCCTAATTCAATTCGTTTCAAGTTCATGTTGTTGAGACTGTTCTAATTTATTCCTTCTAATTGCTGTCATCTGTTTGAAGCGCTTTTTATGAATGACACTGTCGACATCTTCTGCTTGGTGTATTTCAGTGAGCAGATTGACACATTTGTGCTTGCGAAGTCAATTAATTAATACTCTGCTTATAATAGGAAGAAAACTGTATGTTTTTCTGTATACACAAAGAGAAAAGAAACATTAATCTGACTGTATTCTGACTGTACAACAATCACAGATGGTTTCCCTAAAGAATAAAGGTAATGAGCTACTTAATATGTACTTTCTATGAGTCTGTGCCTCAAATTATTTTCAAAGAATAAGACCTCAAAGTTGAAAGACAGGTGTCTGAACACTCATGATGGTAGTTGGACACGTTTTACTTGAATCCACAAACCATTTCAAAAAACTTCTCCAAACCCAAATGAAGTTTTGGAACCCAGAAAAACGACAGAACCTTTTTTTTAGCACAGTGAGGAACCAGCAGGGAGGGTCTGAGTAACGCATAATACTGGAGTGGCAATTACATGCTTTGCTAAATATGCAAAAATTTGAAGTCTCCAGTCAACAACCAAACTACATTAATAACTCATTGTTCACAGGCCACCATGATTATGGATGAGTGTTTAATTGATAGCGTGAAACAAGGTGTGGGAGGGGAAACAATGGCAGATATATACAGCAGCTATTCAGCTGCAGGCAGTTTTAAGGCTGGCGCTGTCCACTGTGCTGATGCTGGTATTATTTGTCAGCACTGATGGTACCCAAACATACTGGCATGAATAGAGCGCCCACACTGCCTAGACAAAACAATGATGCTGCATGTCACCTATTTTAATCAATATATATGTTAAACAGCATATAAATCTCTTAAGCTTGAATTAGAACAGAATTTTAAACCAAACTTCTCTCTGATTTTGCTTTTTATAGCACTTTTGTGAAATTATTGTCTGTTTTTATTGTCTGTTTTTGTGAAACTGATGTCATCTCACACATGCTCAGCTAACTTCACTCATCTCCTGTTTGTATTAATAATAATCTTTCTGGCATGTTTTGCAACAGCTACTGCAGAGAAACGTTTCAGACTGACCTTTCTAGTGTGATTTTTCTGCAATAATTATGTTATTTGGGAGGCCATTGTGCTCCTCTAATGATATAAAAACACAAATATTTTTCCTGGTACCATTTAATTAGCCGAGTGAGTTTGGTGCAGTTACCAAGAGTGAGTGATACCAGATTGACCCGGAAAGAGAGACAAAATTACTAATGATTAGATATAAAGTTGTATTACTTTCTCACTGTTGTTGCTTTAATCAATTTAACACTAAAATCAGCCTGAATTATTATTTTCATATTAAATGGTGTTTGGTTTATTTACATAAAGCATTGACATTAAATATTAAGATAAAAGGTGCTTAAGCGATGAATCTTATGCATACATGAAAGCATTGAAAACACATATAACATACATATATATGTATATATACATATAACACTGAACAAAGTGAACTCTTTAAGGACAAAAGAGACGTAAAAATAAGCTTTTTATGCTGGTGGCAGTTTTAAAGAGCATCTTCACTTTATTTGGTTTTATGTCTTTGATTCTTAGTCTGCTCACATAATGTTCTTTCAGTTTAGTTAATGTAGAGTATTGACTGGAAACGGCTCATAATGGAATTGAGTTTCAATTACGTTCAGTTTTCAATTAGTTTTAAACAACTTCAATGTAACTTTCTAAAAATTTGGCTTGTAAAGGCATAGATGAGATACACCTCAGGGTACATTATAAAATCTTTAAAACTTAATGATACATTAAGCCAATTCATTCATTTTTAGAGAACCTGGAGATAAGTATAAGAAAAGAACAATTAAACAAATGAAAATTGAAACAAAGTGCTTTTTCTGGCAAAGATTGCATAATATCGGCTTGATGCCAAAAGCACCTTGTTTCTAATAGATTGTCCTCATAACAATTGATTGGCTAATGGTTTTTGCAAAGTCGTTCCACTCTCGCCCCGTTTGCATGATGCATGAGATGTTGTCACAGGCTGCAGACTGTTCAGACAGCGTCTCATTTGTTTGAGAGAGAGGGGAAAAGTCAACAACTGACAAACTGACAAATTCCTTCAGATTCTCATACTGATTAAATATTCAATTATTTTTTGGGAGCCTGTGTTGTCACCCGTTTCCAACCCTGACTGTTTCAAAAGGACAATAGCCTTTGCAATATCTCATCTTCAGCCCCAGTCGGTGAGCGCTAGCACTGGAAAGGTTAGCTGTCCGGTAGGTTTTTTATTATTTCCTGTGGGGTTGAGATGAGGGAGATAGAAGGGTCTTGTGTTTTTATAAGTTTTGCACAGCTGTCTGAACTGAGGAGAATGTTATCGAGAGACTCTGTGTGGTATAGAGAAAGCTGTCTGAAGAGAATAAAGACAGTGGACATTTAAACAGGCTCAGCTGGCCGTTCGTGCTTTCATCATCTTGAAAGAAAAAAAGAGAGAGAGAGACACACACAGAGACAAAAAGATATTATGCTTCAGACTGCTTATCAAAGCACTAGATATCCATGGATGATGAAAGGACCAGGCAAACAATAAGGGTAACTACTATACTTTGGTCAATAATGGAAATTAATCATTTGAAAAACAAACATTTTTAAAGCTACAGCATGTGAGTTCTGTACTCCTGATAATAGTGAGCCGAACAGCACAAATAATTGGAGGACTGGTAAAAAAACATGTTGTCCTGCCCTGAACTTACCACTGGTTTAACCAATGTTGCTTTGTTGGTGTGGTTTGACGGCAGTTTTTGCTTTTTGTGCTGTCACTTTACAAATGGATTACTTATAGTCCTCTTTTCAAATTTAGCTTGGTAAGAAAAGTGTTTATAACATAAAAACACAGTAGCTTAATGGTCCATTGTTTAGATTAATGCTGGACAAGAATATTGTCTGTTAAACTGCTAAGATTCAACTGCCATAATTTTGTGCAAAAGCAAATATATTGTTTTACGTTAATCTAATTTGCCCCAGAGAATGCAATGTACAAGAATGACTGAATTTATGATAATATGCAAGAAAAATCTTTATAGCTGGATTAGACCGCAAGGTGTGTTACAGTACAAAATGTTCTTTAACTTTTGAGGAAAATATGATTCATGGCAGCTGCATTTGGGCTCCTGAACTTCTGTAGATATTTTCCTGTTATGCTTGATAGTACAGATGATTTTTACTGCCCTTAATGCCAAATAATATGCATAGTAGAATAATGAAAGAGGGATTTAATAGACCTGGGGCAGTGGGAAGAGTTGGTTTAACATGATTGTCTAGGGTGAATTATAATAGCAAATATAACTTATTCAGTCTACATAAGGGAGAAAAATCCCATTTGCTTTTGCAATAAATATGCAAGCTCACAGCATTTATTTTTGCCACAGACAGAATTTTAGTGGCTTTAGATCAACTTAGATCTAAACTGCTGTTAACAAACTGTCTAATACCATCAACCAAGCGCTACATGGAAATTCTAGATTGTTATAATGATCTGTGATGGCATTTTACTCTATATTGGCACCTTAAATTTCAACGGCACAGTGTAAATGATAATGTACCGTACAAGCAGCTGATTATTATCACACAATAAACTTAATTGGATCACACTGAAGGAGTGTGTTTTGTGATAAGGACCAGCTGACTGTGTTTGTTCCTGCTGATTATGCTGGAATTATTTGTTTATCCAGAAATATCTGAGCGCTAAATGCCACGACTGACCAATCAGAAACAATCTTTCCAAAGAGCCCTCTAATAAAAATTGATAACTGCATTTCTTAAGCTGAAAAGGTGAAACGCTTGAACTGAAAGGTAGCATGACAAAGACAAACAGTTCTGAAGACTCCATTTCTCCATGTGATTACAAACTGTGAAGTTTAAAGTGAAAATTTGTCATGCTGTGGTTTCCTAGACTCTTAAATCAATTAGATTAAACATGGGCAGAAGAAAATGTATGTTTCTTTGGCTAGACTCAAATAATAACCTGGGCTTAAACTCTAATCCATAGTTTGAGTGACAACACTTTAAAATTCAAAATAAATGCACAAGGAAGCAGAGATCTCCTTAAACTGCACTGTGGCCAATTATTATTAGAAAAAGGCCCACATACCAGTCAACAAGCCTCTAGCACTGAAGGTTGCTCTCAGGCCACGTCTTTGAGCGTTCAGGTCAATCTGTAATCATCTGCAACTTGGCTGACACAAAGTTAATCAATCATGATTGTGAGAGACACACATATGAAGAATCCCTCTCCATCTCTCATTTTCTGTAGATGTCAAATGCCACATTCTTGGCTATGTATGAAATCTCAGGCATTTCAAAGGCATTTGAAATTTGTCTTCCAGCAACAATATGGATTAAATAACTTGGTTGGCTTTGATCGGTCATCTACACTGAAGCTACAGGAATTTAATTGATCTAACTGAACTCTGACTCTGAAGCCAGACAGTGGAACTGTTTGAATGTAACACTTTCTATGTAAGTTAATTCTTTAGATTTCCTGTGATAACGGTTATGACCTCACATTTCTCTTTGTTTCTATGCACCTTTGTTTTCTCTTTCATTATATTTTTGTTTATCTTCAATCATTGGTATTGAGTATTTATGTGAAAGCCCAAACCTCAACCCTTTAGCTTTATTAAATACTTATGGATGTTTTTCCACCCCTCTCAAACTTTCTAATTCACTTTTATTTGGCAGACTCTGCATCAGCTTAGCATCTCATTATAGGTGATCAATGCTATGCCTGATAAAACAGTCTTGGTAAAAACTGCGAGGATTTTTAGGCAGAATCTAATCAAAGATCTTACACAACAGCTCTGTACATAATCCCCTCAGATTGATCTTAATATGAGCATGATACTTGGAACAACACGTGTATTTTTCAAAATTCACCAAAACAGCATTTGTCTTTTATACTTATGTTTAAAAAATATATATATATTTCATAAAAAAGTTTATCAGAAATCCTTCATTGAACTGTACCGTTATGTACAGTTCACAGTTACTGTACTGTATGTTCTTTAAATTTTTATTATTATCTAAAAATGTGTTACTCTCCTTTCAGACATTAGAAAGGCAATTTATATCTCCCTCTGTTTAAGCGTATTTGTCAAGAAGACATAATAGACTGGAGGCATATGGTCAAATGTCACTGTAGCGTAAATTCTGATGAAAGTTAAAGGTGAGGTCTAAGTGCCAGACAGGACTGTAATTCTCCATCTACCCCTGTAATCGGCTTTTCATTTCATTCTATTTACTCCAAACAGACTCCAAGCAGCGGTAAACCTCTTCATCATCTGTGCACAGCCGTCAGCCACCATATCTGCCCACCAACACAGAGCAGTTCTGAAAATTAACCATCCAGGCAAGCTTTAAGAGAAATAACAAAGCCACTTTAAACTCTGTTAGGTCTATTGTCTTCACCTACTGAGGCAACAAAAGCTAACACTGTCTCAATGACCTCCATTTTGCCAAACGTGTGACAAATCCAGAATTCATAAGATTAAAGAAATTTGCCTGTAATGCTGGAGAAGAATAATCTAGTCCGACATCTTATTTTTCATGTATGGAGATTTGCAGATGAACTCATTTGCATAATCTTTTCAGAAAATGATAAATAGATAATCAAATACCTTCACATCCTATTTATACTCAATTAGCCGTTATTTATGCAAAGTCATGCCGTCAAAGGAATTTATAATTGCTGAAAAGTGATAAGTGGACTGGTGTAAGACTGGTGTAAGGGCTTTCCAGTTGAGAGTAATCAGAAAGGTGGATATCATATTTGATCCATGCTTCCTGCTTTTAAATCTCATTATCCAAGAATTATGGGTAACAGACACTCGATTAAACAAGCAGATCTTTCTGGTACGATATGCATAAAAGCTGCTAGTGAACCAGCAAATGAATTGTTTGTGTTTTTGCTCCATTTGTCATTCACAAATAGAGCTGTTTAAATTCCTTTTGATTTGTGCTATTTGTGTTGTGCTAAGCTACAAATCTTTTCAGCAGTTTATTGATATGGGTCCAATCTTCCTTCCTTATCTCAGTTACACCAACCTCCCATGTATGGTAAATTTACTTTGGGTAGACTCCAGGGTATACATACCTAAGGCATAGTATTGAGAAATGTGACAGTTTCTATGTAAATATTAAAGATCACCTTCTAATCTTTTGCCAGTGTTGTCTAGACTGACCTCTGCATACTTTTGCTGTTGATGTCATCGTGATAATTCCCTATTCCCGGTATCTCTGATCAGACTGTCAGCCTGCAGTCTGGTCTGGAGGCAGTTTACTAATGTACATCTGTTATAATGCTTCCTCTCTGGATAGTTTTAATTTACCACAGGTCTGGTCATCAAAATGATTTTCATTGCTTTCTAAAAATGACAGTAAAAATAATTGGGTGCATACAATATGTAAGGTTTAATGTTTAAATACATCACAGAAAGTTTAAAGACCTCCAGAGAACTTTAAGGGCCAAACCTGGAGGATGGTAGTTAAAAAAAAAGCTGCACTCAATGGATAAAGTATAAAAAGTTATTTCTCTTTTTTTCAGCCACCTTTCCATTAGTCTGTATTCAAAATCCCCCCAGGAAAGGTTTTTATCGAAAATAACATTGACTTTAAGCAAACATTTCACTTCCAGTCATTGTACTTTCTCTTTATCCAATGTGCCGCAGCATCATGTGCTCACATAGCTTTTCTTTTTTGAATAGCAGCAGGGATTCGCTCCCTAGTGGCCTGCAATCTTACACCAAAGCACCACAGCTTACACCAGCTTTTCAAACTAAGCTTTGAAAAAGAGGTGAAGAATCCTCTATGAGGCAAATTGGGTAGAATGAGAACTGTACCTGCACACATCTGACCAAATTGCAGAGTCATATTGTGTGTGTGTGTGTGTGTGTGTGTGACACCAGCTCACATCAGCAGATGATTCACACACTGTGGATGTAGGTGGTCAATTATTAAATAAACCAGTGTTGAACATAGTTGACTTAGCAGGAAAATTGTCTGTGATACATAAATTAGAGGGCTTTTACCCAAAAGGGTCATTTCCTCACAAATTATATGAAATGCAATAGTTTAATATATTATTAAAACTTACTGTGGGTCAGTGAATAAACTTTTGTCCTATTCACTAACCACCCTCATTCAAGCTTAACCAAGCGCTAAATGCACTGAAATAGCTGTGCCGAGATTATTTAAATTAAGCCAAAATCATTCTTTGATGCGCAAACAGCATTATCAGCAGGTACAATTCAATCGAAGCAAATTTTCTTTAATCTTTCAGAAGTTCCACCTTAGTCCAGAAAATTCAATTATTTGAAATGAAACTGTGAGGACATAATCTTTCTAAACTTCTGCAACTTTCTGATGTGAGATTAAGATGGCAACAGTGTCTGACAGTCCACAGTTCTGTGTATGTCTGGTTTAGTTAAATGTGGCCCTTCATGGTGAGGTAATTAAAAGTTCTAAACACTAGATGTGAAAACTAATGATAGGAATAAATGTGTGTAATGTGTCAAACTGTGTGCGGGTCCCGTGTGTATAGCACCTGTCACTCTATATAATCTTCAGACAGCTCCCAGCTTTGGGGAGGAGTTTATTTTAATGGTCTCTCATCGTTTCACTCTGACTGGAAACAGTATGTGTGGATGTTCTTGTGAACAAGTCACAGGTTTGCAAGAGGCTGGTATTTAATAATGTGTCAGCAGCAACTGTACCGGACCCGACACCAAACCCGCAGTCTACAGGCACCGGTACCATTTCACATGTGGAAGGCTGTATAACTTGGACTTTAATACAGAGACTCTCTGTATTATTATGATGTTTGATCATATTTTGGAAATATTGATATAAAAATCTGTTTGTAGGTGGTCTGGTTTGAATCACATGAACCCAACTATTTTACTTTTGCATTTGCACCTCAGATAATAATTGGATATTTTAATCCTTAGATATGGTAACAGTTTTAATGGTAAATAAATGACTCTACAATGAAAAATTAAACACAGTTATTTATTAAAGCACCTAATAGGCAGCAGGGCCAGTCAGGGGGAGGTTAACAATTACTCAACTTCTCACCTGTGCAGTTCCACTGAAAAACAAGAGAGTGGATAATTAATATATGGATGAACTGCCTGCAAAGTAAAAATGCGCATGAATATATTGTAGGTCGAAATCCCTTTCCATTAACTCTCTGGAAAGGAAAGAAACTTTACATTAAAACTGGATGCAACCAGTTATTATAAAAATAAAAATTTAAATTATTTCCCCTCAATGGTGTATTTATAATGTTAGTCAGAGTTTTTTTTGCATTGAAACTGTCACAATTTATTTTAATTTAAACTAGATTTGTTTTGGTTGGTTCATTCTGCAGTTATACAGTATTTAATTCAACCCCTTACCACAAACTTGCTAAAAATAACTAAGTAAACATAATAATATTATTAATAATAATAATAACAATAATAACAACAATAATAATAATAATAAACATTGCTCCACCAGACTAAAACATTCCTATTTTGGTGACTTAAGTGAGAAAAACTAATATGTCTGAAATATTGTGACAGCACTCCATGCTGTCTGGCTACCAGAACTAATACATGAATTAATATAGCATATTAAAATTGTCAGATGAAAGAAAAACAAAATATTAAATATGATAGTCTCCAAGTTTTTAGTTGTGTCCATTTAGTTCACCATTTAAACCATTTTTTATGCATCTAGAAATTCAATTCACATTAGGATTGTTTAGAGAAATGGACTAAAGAAAAGCATTGCTTAAGCAATATTGAAGTTCTTGACCCTCAGAGACAGCTTAAATGTTGACCTAACAAAAGGTTGCATTTATTATCATTATTTATGGACTGGATTTGTTCCTCTGGGGGGCTGGTAACAGGAAATGTACGATAGCTAGATTAGCCAGATGATTGTAAGATGCGGTTCCTAAGATCTCTCTGTGTCTGCGGTGCAGCTCTCTGTTGTAACAACAAGCCTTTGATAATTCCATTCCCATGGGTCACGAGCAGAAAAGATAAGAGAAAATATATTTCTGTAAGACTGCCACAGGCATAACCTTTGACACTTATTTCAAAACAGGCCCAACAAAACTTTCATTCCAGCCCGGTCTGGTTCTCTCAGACACATTGTGCCACAGGTATTTAAATGCATCACATTTATTCCCTCTGTGGATATTATGGTGCCATATCACAATTTGCACAGAATCTAAAATCTCTCTCTGGCCTTACAAAAGGAAAACAGACCAAGATAAGCAAATTGACTATAACCAATAGAAAACAACCCTTTTAAAGGAAGCGTTTCTGAGGTACTTTGTTAAATAGATTAAAGCCCAGCAACTTGTCCTGCACATGTCTTCTAATATTTCATGCTAATATTGTATAATGTTGACTTTAAAACCAATGTAGTTTATCTAGCCGGTTTTCAACCAGTCCATTCTTTGTAATTTTCCCTTGAGGACACATTCTCAGAGACGCAATGAAAATGATTGGTAATAGAAAAGCATTTTTTCTTCCAATCCTTCATTCTTTCCTGCTGTTGATAAATCTAAATCAGCAAATGTAACACGCCTTTGGAAGTGAATGGATAAATGGATTATTCAAAAAAGAGCAACAAAATAACTTATGAAGTATCAGCTCTAACAGTTAAATGGAATCTGTTTTCTTTGTCATTTTACTATCAGGGCATTGGAATAACTCACCACATCAGAATAGCAAACAGCACTCAGGCTCAATTCAAGGCTTAACATCATTCCTGACACAATTTCAATGTAAGCTAGTGGGCACTATACTAAGTAAATTCGACCACCCAAATTAAATCTGACAAAGCAACATTATTACCCAACACTTCTTATTACAAATGTTACATGTTTGGTTTTAAGGATTAATATGCAGACAATGCAGCTTAGAGGAGAGATGGAGGATAATAAACAGGAAATCTCAGAATAAACAAGAAATTGCTGTAATACAAACATACTTTCAATATTCCCTTGAGCACACTCAGACATTAACTAACAAATGTTATTCCACAGGCCTAAGTTTAATTTTTTCACTAACACCCTAAATAATAATTTCATTAAATTGTCATATTTAATTCATGCCAAATGACAATAAGAGAGGAATCATATTTTTAATAATTTAATATTTAATAATACTTTTTTAATTTAACTACATTTTGAATTTCATTATATAAATGTTATTTAAACTGAATGCTAGTTTTAACTTGTATTATCTTTATAGTGTATTTTCCCTCAGTGCAGTGAGGGGGAAATGCCCTTTAACAGAATTATGTAAATGCAAAGGTAATAAGACTGAAATATTACTGGCATTAGCCTTAAGGTGGCCATTGGCTGCTATTACTATGCCACCCTAATAGCTTCTTTTGTAGTTCTTTCTAATGTCTGTAGTCGCCATATGTCCTAAACAGAGTGTGGACTGTATTCATTTTTATACTATATTGTGGTCTGGTGGTTTGCAGTTTAATTAAAAAAGGCCAGCGCCGTTTTTTTGTGTGTTTAGAAAGAAGTTAATAAGCAGAAAATAAGCAGAACAATGTTTGACTTTATTTTCTTAACAAACATTTACATATATATTTAAATTCATTATATAGTCTAATAATCCTAGTTTGTGATATTTATAACTGCAGAGTAAAATTATTGTAAATAATCAGACTCCACAGAGCAAAAGGCTATTTTTAAAATAGTTCTTTTTAACTGATTAACTCAGGGCCATGTTGTTAGAGATTTCACCAGGTTTCAATAGCTCCCGTTTTCACAGCACATATGGTTTAGTAACAGAGAAGAGAAATGACTCACAAAGGCTTGCAGCGGAGGTCCCTTGGACAACATTACATCTCTGTAAGAAACATTTGTCAAACGACAGCCTATTTCTTCTCACCTGACACAGTTATTGGCTTTGTGTTCCAAAAAGTGATCTATGTAGCCTACATGTACCAGCAAGATGAATTTCACAGACTACAGTCTCCAGATCCCTGTATAACATACCAGAGACCACAGAGACGAAAACAAGCTCATTTACCATTTTAAATTATTGGAACTACAAATATACTTAAATCACCACATTCTGTGTTGTGCCAATGTAGAAATTTGAATGTCTATGAGAAAAACAGGAACTTTAGTCTCATTACAGTGCATAATTCCCAGTTTATGCACAATTGCTACCAATAGATTTTTGGTGACAGAAATGTATTTATCTTATGCTAGGGGCTGATGGTGGCGATAATAAGAGATCTAAGGCTGAGATGCAGAGCATTATTTATCCTATTGATCTAGTAGGAAAGATAATATCACAAATACTTGACTGCTTGATTAAATGAAGGGTAAAAATAAGGGCTCTAAGTATATGAAATAGTACATTCTGTTTAAGTACAACACAATTGCAACACACAGTCTCAATGTCAGCAGGAAATCTATACGCTTAAGGTATTGTTGGAGGAAATTGAAGGTAAATTAATTTTTTTCTGAAGCATCTGTTTTTAAAAGGCAAGCTAGCAATTTGTCTTTATGAGTTTGGACAGCCATTTTGATTTCCATGCGCTACGTTTGTTTGAATGGCTGTTTTTTCATTTTTTGTTGTACTTATTAGAAGTGGTAAATAAGTTTTTGTTTGGAACCATGTTGGATGTTTAGGGAATTCTTGTTTATACCGAAATCTGACAATTTATTCCAGACAGCTGCACCTCTGACAGGCTATCATTAGCTCCAAATTCTTGGGAGATGTTTTGTTCCCCAAAGACGGAGACAGATTGCAGAAACTCTAGGAATTACATGATTTAATTAAGGTTTACCTTTCATTAAGAAGAGCGTCTCAGTGAGAGACATGATTTATGTCAAGTGTTTTTAAGTCTCCCGTTGGTGCCCTTCATGTCAATGTGAGTCTTATTTTGATATGTGCCTATGTACCTAATTATAGCATTTCTGAATTTTTCTTCATACCTCATGTCAAATATGGCACTTACAAATCAAACACACAACTTCTAGGCCTAAAACCATTGTAATCTTTTACATTGGAGATACAGTTTTCTCCAGTAACAGACATAGAAGAGCTAACAGCAGCATTTACTAGATAATTATTCTCTGTAGTAGCTTCTTTATGCTACTTTCTAAAGTTTCTTTGCACTTGTAATATTTGTCATTGTTAAGTTCTAAATGCATTTTGCACATGTGTAGGTCCTAATGATGAGACTCTTAATAAGGTAATTATCATTCATTGATATTGAACTTCAATTAAATTCTATACAGAGTTTTTTCCCTTCTGATTCTCAGTCATTTAAGTAAGAAACTCACTTAAACCATTGGGACAGGTCATAGACCTGGCAGTCTTTGAAAAAAAAACAGGCTCAGTAACAAAAGAGGCAGCGAGAGGGGAAAAACTGCTGTTATTATCACGGATGACAGCATCTACACATTATAGGACAGGCAGGTACAGGAGGGGCTGGAGAAACAGAGACAGACAGAGACAAAGAGAATGAAGTAAAAAGACACTTCTATGAGACTTAATATCATACAGTCTTCCTTCCAGATTGAAAGATTCTCCTCTTATCTTCTATCTATCTATTTTGGTGCCTCTTTTTGCAACAAACCATAACCACCTCAATTTTTGTGACTGTCCAAATCCACATACTTACTTACTGTTTATTTATGGCATAATTTTTGCCACACTCACCCTCTCAGCTATTTAATGAAGCCTATGTCTTTGGTGAGACCATGAGAGTTGGTGATGTGAGGTGACTAGCAGGTTTATTTTTATGAAGACAGCATATTGTGTGACTCTTGAATGCCTTTTGTCACATGCCATTAGTCACTTTGAAAAACACCAAGGTAACAGAATGCCCCCTTTTTTTTTTCTTCTCGCTATATCCAGCTCAGGAGAATCTATTTGTGATTTATAGTAGATCACTCCAAACTGCTTGACAGAACTTTCCATTTAGGTTAGGAAAACGCTCTTTTCCTTTTGGAAGCTCTTTTATAAACTGAATGGTTGGATTGGGTCCAACAATAAAACAATGATTGATATTTCTTTACATTAGAAGCCAATTACTTCATATTTTTGATCTCAATGAAATAGATGTTACTGAGGAGAACACCAAATGCGTTTTGAATAAATGCATTCGTAACTTGTGTTTGTGATAAAACACAGGTAAAATACAATGTAATTGTAATAAAATGCAATTTAATCATCCCTGCTTTCATATGCTAGCATATTGTGCTATGTGTCATATATCTAAAGGCTTGTAGCATCTCTCCTGACTGAAATGGGTGTTTTTGGTTAAAGAAGTAAACCGCCTCTGAGAGGGAGAGAGCTACTGAATGACTGACCTTTGCTTTGTTGCATAAGAAGTAGTTACCAGTAATATCCAATAGTAGCGGCAGATGCCTGTATCAACCTTGAGGCTTTTCTAACAACATCCATCATCGGTGAGAGCTTAAAATTCCTCAGGAGACCTGTGAGAGCTGTAACACGGGAAGCAATTGACCAAAGAGACAATGTCCTTAAGGGTCTATGCATTTTTAACTCTTTTTTTCTTTTACAGTTGTTTCTTTGTTCTTTGCTGTTCAGTCACAGAGGTTCAGTGGTTGCACAGAATATATTACTGTATACAGATACAGGTCAATTGAATAAAAAAATTGAGATTAATCTTGGTTTGCATTAAATTATGTTGCACTGTATCTGGAAATAGAAAACAATACAGGTAAAAAGAAAAAAAAACTATCAGTTCTATCTACATATAATTTGCCACCAAAAGTAAACAATAGCTTTAAAAACAGTCATTATTTCAAATAGAAAGGCATAGAAAGACATTAATTAAATCATTAATCATTTAAGCGGTTTAACCCCCAGAATGGTTGTTGTTTACAAATACATCTCATTGAATATCCCATTAAATCTCATTCAATATATATGTTGCTTTAACCTGTTTTGCAAATGACAGGGCCGAGTTGATCCAAGTTGTGGTACCTCAAGCCCAGCTTATCTTGCTGAATCAAGGCCTTCTTGTACTGCTCATTTTACAGTGTTCAGCCCCTTATTAGCATCATGCAGCGATAACCTCCATTATCATGGTTCAAAAGCTATTCCTGCAATTCAGCTGTTTCCTATAATCACTCTCCACTAAAGCTAATGCAGAACAAGCACTGAGTCCTGATAATTATCTTGTTCACCCTCCACATCTTTGACGCCCTGAAAATATAGATCTGATGTCCTATTGAAAAGACCTGCATCTCATTTATTAGAACACATTTGTCCTGCGCTGTTGCACATAGAGAAAATAAAGTGTGAGCTTTTCTTTTTTCAAATGCATTATTCATACGATACACAAGCAGAGCACATTGTAGGGGTTTATTAGTGACTGGTGATGTGCATCACAGATATACTCAGTGGGTCACTGGACTCAGGAAGTGCATGTTGGGATATGTTCAGCTATTTTCACTCTGACTTATTCTGGTTTATTGCAGTTTTTGTCTGCACAGGACTTTTTGACACTCTGAGATTTGTTCCTTTTTTTCTGGTTTATACCTCATAAGTGTAAAGAAAAACATAAGTTTCACACATAAGTTTAGTAAAACAGGAAATATGGGCATTACAGCTTTCAACTAGAATAAGGATTTACTGCCTTCTGTTTAATTTGCATAATCATATGCATTGCATGTGAGTGCATATACATACAAAATCCCTAAAGATAGGGAAATTATGAAAAACAGATAATAAGTTATGTTAGAGTTTGCTGTACAATTCTTAACAGTAGTACAGGTGTTCACAGTAATTATATTGTGTTGGATGTATTAGCTCAGGATTTTGTATTAGTTCAGGTCTAATCTCTTGATAGATGTCTGATATATTGCATTGCAACACAACATGCTTTTCCATCACAGTGTTCATGTTACACGTAATGTGTTGCTATAATTAATGAAAATAGAGTACAATACAATATAACTACAAGCATACCCACCAAATATCACCAGGAAAGTGTGTTCACAAGTGTGACCTTAATTTTAGTTAAGCCTTTGGACCTTAACTAGACTTTCGCCGAGGTCTAAGGTCTAATAGTTAGACTATAACTGTTGGAGTAGAAACTTGAACTAGAGGCTGAATTGAGTGTCACAGTCCAAAGGGCTGTGGGCATGGAGGGCACCTGGCATTTCACATAGAGCTTTCAGCCCTTTTATTTTGTTTGTAAGATCCACCACTGAATCTGTTTTACTTCAGACTGTTTTGTCCTGCAGAGAACCGAGAGAATGAGAGAAAGAGGAGAAACAGCATGTAGATCTGAATGGGGAGGGGTGGCAGGTAGAGGTGAGTTTGAAGCAGTGGGGTATATGACCCAAAACAGCTGCTCTATTTGTGTTCTCTGTTTGAAGGGGTTGCGTCCCCCTGGTCATTGTTTGGTAAAGGCTGACTTTATGTGTCTTGTGTATGTTAAGCTGTCCTCATGAATGTGGTGGCATGTCATCATTGTGGGTTAATGTTGGTATTAATGGATAAAGGAGAATATTATCTTGTAGTCTAATTGCTGATGTGTCGACATGTGCATTTAAATGATAGCATATGCATTTTCATTTGTTGGTCCTTCCATTATGTAGCATATTGCAATCGTATTAAATGTTTTGTTCACAACAGCAAGAGTTGATTACAGATCTAACCTTATACAGTATGAAATAGATTTAGTGGTGTGTGAGACTTGGCTGGACTTGCTGTTGTGTGGATGGATGTGGGAGGAAATCTGATGTTTTTATTTCCTGCTGGTTTTGATTTCAAGCTGCTTCAGTGTATCGGGCAGCCTGGCGCTTCTTCAGCCACACAACACGTCTTCAGGAGAGAAGCTCTAGGGCCCTGTGTTGCTAAACCTATGTATAAAGCACAGGCTAATGGGTAAAATGTTATTTTAGCAATGTTAAATTAACAGTCTGTTGTCGTTGTTTGCAGATTGAGGATTTGATAAAATATTAAATAATATATGTCTTAAATAATATAGATCTTTGAGTAACCCAATGACAGGCTTCAATAAAATATCTCCTGGAAAACTAAAACAAACTATAAATGACCTTCATAATTAAGTCACAGGATGACAAAAAAAAACATTTACAGAACTTGCCACTAATTGTATTTGTAAGCAATAAGGACTGTAACAAGGTTATATTTTTATTTAAATCCTGCTATTTTCTTGGAATGTTTTCCTTTATTGTTCCCTTTGGAGGTAAATGCACCTTCTTTGCATCCAAACTGACTTCCTGCTCATGACTTCAGTGGCATTTTAAACCTTGTTGCCAGTCATCCTATCACAGGTCAGGAGGCGTGTTCCCAAGACTCATCTGTTGGCGTTGCTCCCAGCCAGATGGTTCTCATCTGAGGAAAAGAGAGCTCATCCTTCTTGCTTTAACCAGCACAGCTCCTGGCATTGTTTTACAGTAGCTCATTTATCTGAAGCCTGTATTAAATACATCATTCTTAATGTCTGGTGAGTGTACGATCATGCAGCATGCAGTAAATGACATCATCACAGTAATGTACTCATAACATCCCTGTGACATATCTGCCCTAGTTTTGATTATTTTTGGATACTGTATTACTTTAATTGGGTGTAATATTGTTTTTAAGTATTTCAAAATATAATATTTTTTTGTCATTTTTTAAAAGTATTTTAACATTCTTTAAGTATTAAGCATTTATTTACTGTAAGTATTTAGGTAGATAACACAAGGCTATATTTGCAATAAAAATGAATTGCAGTCAGTTGCATTCAGTTGTTTGTGTACATTTGTGTGTGGGTAAATGTAAAAAAACTAATGAAGAAAACATGCTTTTTTATTTAAAATATAAAAACTAAAGCAACGCTTCTGAGAGAGAGGGAGGGTGTGGAGGAAATATTCATTGAGGCAAGTTCATACAGATTGCCCTGTTTAAACCTCAGTAAGGAGGGGTGAAGTGGCTTAAAGAAGAAATAAGAAACATTTTCCCCAATCACTGTCCCTCTAGAGAAGAAGTGAGGCTCTCACTGATTGCACTGGCCTGTTGTTTATGCAGAATGTCTTATTGGAGCTGTAGCCATTAGTGAAGTCTCTCCAGTAGAGACCTTAAAGTGGTCCGTATTCTGTTAGAAAACACTGACAAGCCATCAGTGGCTGTAGGGATTTTTGCCACCCTGGGTCAGAAACTGGCCTCTCTCACTGAACGCTTTATTGGAAGTGTCTATAGTAATGCCCTGGGTAGATAAGACACAACAAATAAGAGGTACTTTTAAAGATTGCTTTGCACCGTAGTGAATACTGATTCTGTTATTAGCATACACTTAAGAGCTAGAGCATAAAACACAGATGAACAGATGACACATGGGCGATAACCTTTATTATCATAACCTTTAAATTTAAATGATCTGTCTATCTATCTGTCTGTCTGTCTGTTTACCTGCCTGCCTATCTTTACATGCTGTTGTAAAGTTATATTTTATATAATTCAATCTCTTTTTTCCCTTTGAAAACATATTGCAGTTAATGCGCAGGACTCAGAATGTTTCTCAAATCCTTGAGCAATGTGGGCTCTGAAACTAGCACAACACTACTGTATAATTTGCTGCTATCGGTCGGCACGTGCCAAGATGAAACTTCAGTGTTTGCAGGAACAGCATGTGCAAAGTTGTAAATTAAAATCGAAAGTAAAGCAAAACACTTTCTCTTGGACTATTTCTTCAGCCTGTGGCTCGAGAAGGAAAGCCAAGCATAAACACGCCTGCCATGTAGCTGGATTGAAAAACCTACCTACATATTCACCAGCACTGTAAGACTGACTATGCCAGACCATCTGCCTGGGATTTGTTGGCTCAGTTTGTGAAATAATTAATCAGCCTATCAAATGCATATTTCTCCACACTTAACTATTTTCATACTAAACATGTTTGTCTAAGTTCCATAAATCATGAGCGCTTTTTCATGTAGTCCTTTGTAGCTGAAATGGAAGAATAAATTCTGCATGATTTTAATGGGTCGACCTGAGGATTTCAAAACAGAAAAAGTAAATGCAAGATTCAGGTCACAGTTTATTGTTTCCCCCTGGACTTGCACAGTTTTAGTCTAATTTGTTTCTTTATTCCATTGAAATGCAGCTTCTAATGAGCTACATATTTCCAGAATCTACAGTATGCATATAAAATAAAGATATGAATATTTTAGTTAATTTTGCTCTCCTCTCCCTTGCCTAGTAATAATGCTTATATTGTTTTCAACACTATGAATGTTATTTTATTAAGAAGTTATTTTAGTTTTAACTTAAAAAATGTGCATGCTTTACACTGAAGTGTTATAATGAACAAAAGGAATATTTAAAAAGTTAAAACAAAATGTGAATTGCATGCATAATACAGATTAATACAGGATTAGATAAAGCATCACTTCAAAATGCACATGATGGGTTTGCTTGGCGTTTAGACAACGTTTTTAAATTGTTCAGTCTAGTCACAGAACAAACAAACAATTTACAAAATACTTGTTGAGTCATAATATAACAAAATATCATTTAATCACACCAAGCATTTATATCTTTTACCAGCTATGACCATCTCCACTTCCCAGGTGGGCTGAATATTGGATGTTTCTGAAATACCTCAGAGGCCAGTATGAACATTAACAACCAGATCCTTAGAGACTATCAGCTGATAGTTGAGCTGTTAAGGACTTGATCAGTCATTATAAAGTGTTCCGCTCTGATTTGTGCTTCCTTTTACGCCCTTGAGCGCTGAAGTTCCCTTTAGTCCCTTTTATTTCTGGTAGCCTCAGGGAAGCTGTACTTTTGTATTGGTGAGAAGTGAATGATGTGTCTGTGAATGGGTTCACCGTCAGCCCTGCGATTACCCAGCATCCCCTCATGACAGACAACCGTGACCAAGTGTGTAATTAAATACTCAATCACTGTAGAGTAGGCGCAGGTCTGTAGCAACTAAAAATGTTGCTCTTTTCCATACTGCTGTAAACTAGATTTACTTTTTAGCATTAATAGTGACCACTGATCTGAGTAGCTACACAATATCTGCAGATATGTTTGATGGATACGTATGCTAAGTGGTACGTACTGCGTAGCGGTACACAGTGCCTATGGGTAAATGAAACACAATGTGCCTTATTTTTTATTATGAAAATAATGCATAAAAGCTTTGGTGTGTAAAATTGGATTGTGGAGAGGAACATATATCAATGTGCATATATGAATGAACTCTGAATCCCACAATCTCAACATGCATGTGATAAAGACAGCATGAAAGATTAATGTTTAAAATGTCAGACATTCACGTTCACAGTGACAACTTTTTTCTTTTTTTGCCTCAAGGCTCCCCATCAGTTTTTATGGCATATCTTTTGCAGACTACAGAACAAACTCACTCAACAACAAATGCATTACCAGAGATAATCACATACACTCTCGCCCTCCCTCTCTCTCTGACAGAACTCTGTGGCCCCTTCCAAACCTTCAAATCCTACCTGTTCATCCTCATCTACCATAAATAAACATAAATGTTCTATAAGGCCTACAGATAACATCTCTTAGATGTGTGCATTTAAATATACATATGTAAAATACACATATATATGTATATAAAATACATATATATTTGCTGAACTCGAACCCATGACCTTTGGGGTTGCTATCACTGTTATTAAGAGCAACCTGTCTGACTGTGTTTGTTTTTTATATGGTGATGTGTTTTCCACACCAAAACTAGATGTCACTGAAATGACATTTATGACAAGACTAGCTTTATATTAAGGCTATATATAAGACACCAAAGATAGCTGCAGATTCTGTTGATGTCCTTTTTCATAACTTGAAATGGAAATGGAAAATGCTATTGATGTCAATGTCATAATAAAGGTCAGCAAAATTACATTGTGACTGAAGTATAAAGCACTCTGGAGAAACAACAGTATTGCAAAGCATGAATGGAAAATACATGAAGGCTGTGTGGTGAACGTATGTGGTGACAAACAAAATGTCTGCTGTTGACTACCACCAACTTAGCATTGCATGTCCAGTGCTCTTTGCATTTTGTTCTTCAGCAGAACAACAGAATGATTTTTTTTACAGAATGTGATTAGCAAAGTCTGGTTTAGCTCTGAGGTCAGACAGACCCAACACAACAACATCATATATTAGTCACTTTATCTAATTTTGAGGAAATTTAATTTCAAAACGCAGAAAAAAACATCTACATTCTGTCTTGACATGCTGGCCACATCATTTAAAATTATGGTTTAAAGCAACCACAGACATAAATCAGATCTTTGCTTTATAGACACTGTTTTTCTACATTTTCTTCAATAAACTGCACAGATTCTCTTAGCCAGCTATTGTTGACCAGTTTAGTTTCAAACCACAACACAGCACTGGGATGACTGGGATAGATAAAATACTCAATGTTGTTCACCTAAACAATGACCCATCAGTGTTGGCACTGTTGCAGAGCTAAGGCTGCCTTTAACACAATACTCTGAGACAGATTGAATATCTGCTTAGTACTCCTAGTCAACTGATAGCAGCTGCTTCTGATGGTAATTAGAAGGCAAGGGTTCTTATGTGAGCATCAGTGAATCTAAGAGGAACTCCTTGACATGCTCAATCTCATGTTCAGGCTGTTGTTTGCCAGGCATGATAATGCAAAACAACAAACATGTGGTTAGCTCTATCACAAAGTGAATTTAGACCTACACTGTTCCTCCATTACATTATGACAAAACAGAGGTCATTGTATTTATAAAACTACCAGCAGGTTGGAGTACAGCAACAGATTTCATACAATGCAGTGAGGATTACACACAATTATTACTATTAGACTTTTGGACCAAATCGAAAGGCCTCTAGCTTTTCTATGGCTTCTGGTCACAAATAGATTTCCTTTAGAAATGCCATAACAACTTTTATTATTTTTATACTACTTTTTATTTATTAGACAGTCAGAAAGAAATATCAGGGTTTATTTTTGAATTACTATTGCATATGAAATGTGCTGTGTTAATAAATATGCTTTGTCTACACACAACAGCATACATGCACACACAATTATGTTACTATTATATTTAATGACTATGTTTCTATAATAAAATTATAATTAAAATTATTATTTTAACCATAAAAGCCTTTAGAAAACTTTCTTTTCCCTCCAAGAACACTGGATTAGATCAAAAACATAACATCAAACTATCCACTCTGTAGCTCTTTTATCCAGCTAGTAGTGTCTGTATTTTTAAAATGGCTCCCTTGTTCTTCAGCCTAGAGTAAAAGTTTAATTGGTGTGTGGAAACGAAGAGCTAAAGAGGCAGAGTAAGAAAATGTAATGGGGAATGAAAATCTCCCAGCAATGAATCATTATTAGAATGACACTGTGATTTGCCCGGTGCAATTCAATTGGAGCACAGTGCTTCTCTGCTGTGATGCGTTTGATTGGTTCTCTTCATACAGCGCCTATAAATCTCTGGGTATATGAGCAGTGTATGGAACAGTGTCATTCTTTAGCACACACTGTCCTATCATCAAGAAAAATGTCACCAGCTCTAATTATCATCAGTCTATTTACCAAGAGATTTCCCTCAGTGTGTCGGGGAATGTCTGCACTGTCTTTGCTGAATTTCTCAAAGACAGGTGAAAAAAATACAATGCAAATTATGCTAACTTTTTTTGAGGTAGAACACTGTGAACTGTAGAAAAAGTAATGAATCATCAATCTTCTGATGGTGCCTAAAATATAAATGAGGCTTAACTAAGGATGGTGGGTCACTTGTTAGGGCGCAGGTGAGTGTCAGTTCTTATAAACGGTCAGGGCTGGATGTGAGGCGTGTGGTTTGTGCTGAACTTGAGTTGGGTTCAGAGCTGCAATGAGCTATAAGAAAAGCATGTTGAAGCTTTTATCTAATGTTATTAAATGGGACAACAATTAAGCAGTTCTTCTGTGATTCAGAGTAGTTCTGGAATAATTATGCATTGAAGGCATACACCCTGAACCAGTTATATCATAACTGTTAAAAGAAGGTTTTGTAAAGATTTAGGTAGAGGACTGGATAGATGGATGTTGTATTTCTAAAATTACCTTCTATCAGATTTGTTCCTAAATATACATATAATAGCAATAATAAAAAGGAAGAGATATTGTCCCTTGCAACACATGATGGGTGAAGATGTATAGGTGTTTTTTTTTGCCAATTTTATAAATAAACAGACATGTTAATTGGGTCTATGTCACGTATTGTGATTAATATATCTAAGAGTTTAGAGAATATATGCAATATATGCAAAATATATTTTAAAAATACAAACAACATACTTTTTTATTCAGTTGCATGCATTACATTAAAGACGTGTCTTCTACCCCTGACAATCTTATTTGTAATTTAGGATGGAATAAATGTCATGACTGTCACAGATCATTCTGTTATCCCAACAGTCAGCGGCTAATCATGCCTAATCTGCCTTCACTGTGCCGGGGCACAAGGTCAAATACATTAGTGTGCTTCTAAAGAATGCTGATGGTTTGGTTTAAACACTTGACCCCTGTGCATTTCTGTCACACTGCGTAATTACTTCCATTCATAACCAAATCTGATCAATTGGGTCTTATTTCTCCTCATAGCATGTCAGCATTAGCTAGTTCTCTCCTTCCCTCTTGTTATAGTATGAAGTAGATGGTTCACATCATGTTAAATTGTGGGATTTAGGTCTTTTGGCATTCCTAAAACTTGCAGAAGTTTTAAATACCTGTTTATTCTTTTTTTGGACACACTAAAAAAACACTTGTTTTAGGTGCACACTAAAAATGATGCAAATAAAAAAAATACAGATTCCATAATTAATTAAAACACTCAGAATTATCCTTAAATCCACTTGTGCCTTGTAAACATCAAGTCCAGAAGGAGTAACTTAGGCATAAACTGCCTGCCAACTCCACATCTGTCAAACAGGGTCAACAACCTCAAACCAAACCAGATATCTGTCTCCCAGAACTGAGACCACAAACACTCTATAAACATTTAAGCCTTTGATGCTGTGCAGTTTCAGACGTTGCCCTAGAAATGAAAAGAGATGTCAGTATTAATGCATTATGTTGAGTTTGTTGTGCCCAGTTATTTAACCTGGCATGGACTCAACTGACAACATGAAGGGGGTGATTTGTCTCGGCAAGCCACAGCCCCAGGCTACAAACAGCAGGGCAATTAATAAGAACAAGTGACAGTTTTCTAAATGATTCAACAGTCTTTAAAAATGGCCAGTCCCCAATAGCAAGTGTCAGTGTTGAGAATGACTTATGATATTATGTCACTCTGCCCTCAAAGGGCTGTAGAATGATTTGCACAAATTAGACTTTTAAAAATAAACTTCCTGGAAAACAAGAAGTGTTACGCTTCCGACAAATGCTCCTTTAAAGCACTTACCACAGTTTTCCCTAATGGGAAAGGACACATGCACTGATTCACGTGGAGAGAAGAAACTGAAGGATATGGTGAATGATATGGAGATGAATATAATGTGGATCACATCCTTTACCTCACTGCTAATGTTCTCGCTCTGTGGAACATGATACAACTATAAAATTAAACACAGCAAGTCATAGAAGTTCGTTCCTGTGGGCGCTATAAATCAGAAAGAGTTTTTGGTCTGATGGATTTTATTCTTTGCATTTAAAAAGTTACGAAAGACAGCATAATTGATGCAGAATTATGCAACAATTATGTTCAATGCTATTAGCATAAATTGGCAATTCAATTCTACAGATGATCAAAGACAATTGAAAAAGATTGACTGGGCCATTGCTTATTAATGACTTTATTTCTTCATGCATTTTTATTGCTGTGATATGACAAAGTAAAAGGT
>JBAJNP010004987.1:0-22912 GCA_036877545.1 Yasuhikotakia modesta | reverse complement strand
CCCCCACCCTCTCTCTCCTCCTGCACTGAGAGTGAACTGCTCTCCATCTTCTGTGAGGTATCATGAAGACTTCAGCACAGACCTCCAGTCCTCCTGTGGTGACTGACTGGTCCTGTGCTGCTCACCGGCAGACAGCAGGCAGGTGGGCTTCTGAGGGTGAACAGGGGCTTTCATGAAAGACGCAGATGGAGGCATTGGGAGAATAGACGCTGTTTTAATCCCTCATTTATATTCCAGCCAGGTTGAGAACAGGTGCTTATGTTCAGCAGACCAACAATAAACCCTGATTGCTCCACACTTACAGTCTGACAGCATCAGAAACACTCTGGGAATCGAACCCACAGCCTTTGCGTTGCTAACACGAGCTACAGGAGCATCTCATGCAAAGATTTTACGCTAATAGTTTTGGGACAAACTATAATAAAATTGCAGTAAATACAAGAATAAAGACACACATGAGAGTTTAGAATGAGAACAGGGCGAGTAAATTATATTTTCATTTCTGAGTGAAATTTACTCATTTAAGTTTTAAAAGTGAGTTTCACTGCACTAGAAAAATATTCCAATATCAGAAACCAAGTGACATCTCTGAACAAAACATTGACTTTCCCAAAACTAATTTCACATCTCTTAGTCATTTTAGCTTTTAACCAACTGGTAACCGACGTCATTCTGACAGGTTTACAGTGAGAGATTAGTGGTCACAACGGTTTAGCTCACTGCATTAACCTTAAACAAATTACTTTGTTTAAGTAACAAAGTTTGTTTAAGTTTAAGTTTTGTTTAAGTTTTTGTGGAGAAGTCCAAACACTCTTGTGATGTAATCTTAGTATAATCAAAAAAAAGTCTCTAGCTTTCTTTAAAATAAATGCCAGCTGGTTATTTAACGCTATAAAATCCACACACACAACTTAAACATTTAAGAACAGATTTAAAACGTACTCCAAACGTATTCTGCATTGTGCACGGTGACCCCGTCACACCCAGGAAAATCAGTCAGAGTTTAAAAAGAGTAGCTTTTTTCTCCAGGCCAGAATTATGATCCGTCTCACATTCCCGTCCTCCAGTCAGCGAACGAGTCGTGCTTATCTTCCGCCTGACAGATTATCCAATCAAACGCAGCGCTATTAGTGGGTGGAGGAGATTAGCTTTGAACCTCAGATTTCATAGGTTTTAAAGTGATGAACGCAGGAGACAATTGCCACTTTATATCCCGGTTCACAGCGTATCTCTGCATCAGTGTAAGCGAAGACAAAGGCTCTTCATTTAGCGAGGGCTGTTTGAGATCCTGCGGGGAAGAGTTTAAGATTTTCCCATCTGTGTGCGTTTTATTTTACACAAACAGCTAACTTCTCTGCCTGACTATCAGTCAGTCATCAATGAGATACCTGCGGTTTTACTACGTTAGCAAGCTGCTTTGTGCATCTGTCAGCTCACGCAACACCTTTATATAAACAGATTTATTCAACATTAAATGGGAAACTGTTTCAAAATGGGACTAATTATAGGACAGGATTTGGGCCATGAATCGAGTTTTCATGACAGGTTGGTTGGGGCCGGAGAGATGATGTCACATGAAAAGAAAATCAGAGCCAGTTGTTTTCTCTGGACTTATTTGCACTGTGTATTAAGAAAAAAACAACAGACTTCACAACGTACAGATGAAGCCACGTACGTTTTTTTAAAGCACTTCAGTAATAACAAAGACTCGCAGTTAAGAACACTTAACGCCACAAAGCAAGATTAAAAATGCATTATGATTAATAAACACTGCAACAATGGAAGCCATTGCTGAGGAGCACGCAAACACGCTAACAATTTATCCGTCTCTCCAGCACTAAGTTGAAATCGGTGCGCAAAGGCTGCGGCGTCCTGACGGAGCGCTTATCTTCACAAAAGTGTCAGGCATGGAAATAAGTGACTCATTTGGGACGGGGCTAATCTCCATACGGCAGGCAATAAACCTGCTCTCTGTCTCCACTCCGAGCTCATCCACACAGTCGGAGAGACTAAAGAGGCCCACAAACCGATCGCCGAACTGACGCGGGGAGCAGATTTATGCCCCCTGCGTGGCGTGTTTGAATCGGGCCAGCTCAGCTCTCCGGAGCGCCATCGCAGAACCTCCGCCTGCCAGATCTCACTCCAAAACTCACAACTCAACCTTTATGCTCGCGTCTAGTACCCTGAGACAGGAGAGAGGAGGCAGAAAGAGCGAGAAGACGAGAGGTCAGAGAATAACTCATCCTCTCCTCAGTCTGTGTGGACTCCAAAGGGCTCCATGGAGGACGGGGGAAATGAGATGAAGAAGAGATGAAACGAGATGATAAATTGTGTCTAATTGTATCTATAGTTCTATATGAAGCAACAAGAGACAGCAAGATTTGTACAATTTAAAGTAAATACAAGTTTATCCAGTTTTAAAGGGTTCAGGGTTTTTTAATAATCAAACAGCAGCACTAAAGCATAAATCCAGCACTGTTTTATTACAACGAAAGCTTTAAAAACATGAAATAATCAGCAATTGAAGTTCGTGGGAGAGATTAAATCTCCGCCGGGTGTGCTAACTCTTTAAAGGCAGCGCAAAATGATGCACACAAACAACTCACAATAAAACAAAACCCAAATGCTACAATTACACAAAACAATTAACATCAGGAAAAAATAATTGTTACCAAAAAAACTACTACAGAACAACTTTAAAAGAAGGCCTAGTCCAGAACCTTTCATCAGAACCTTTCATCAGAACCTAGCGGGTTTTTCCCTGTGAAGAGCTTGTGGACTCACTTTCAGACTTGAGAAGCTTTCTGCGCTCACAAAAACAAAAGAACAAAGATAAATAATAAGTGAGAACGAGAGAGGAGCCAAAAGAAGAGAAAGAAAGAGAGAGAGGCAGACAGAGACAGCACGCAATGTAGCCAGAGACAATAACAAAAATTACCCACAATGCTTTTAGGCAAAGTAGGTGTTCTGTGTGACCAGGCGGAGCTGAGAGGAGCTCTCGAGTGCATGTGTATGCATGTGCGGTGATGGTAAGTACCCTCAGGATAATGAAAATTGTCCTCCTAAAATGTAAGAGATGATTGTGTGTGTTCTGCTTTCCTTCATCCAGAACATTCCATAAGTAACGGTGCTGTTGAAAACCGCAATTGAAATCTTGATGGAAATGGCCGAGAAACATCTAGCGTGTCTCTCCGAGTGCGCACACAATCATTCTGGGATGAAAGGCTTTTTTGAGGCGCTAAGATGAAAGCTGAATTGTTTCACTGCATGCGGGGCTCTTTAGGAACAGAAAGGGAATAACTGAGGAGTGTTGGGAAGAACGTACGGAAGCGTACGGACCGTCTGATGTAGCTGTAGCGAAACAGCAGCAGGGCGCAGCCCGAAAGCATGTCGGCACCACAGCTGTTTCAAAAGACATCAGCATCGTGGCTCTTGCAATAACAGCCGTCAACAACTGTCAGAGGAAGATTCTGGAAAACAGGAAGTGGTTGTAAGAAAAACATCCTCATGGAAGGATATATTCATGTGCATGCAGCAAATACAAACCACCTGCTATCGTTGCTGTTACCCGTTCCGTCTATAAAGTCCCTTTCACACTATTTGTGTCAGAACCACTGAATGCAGGCAAGTATGTGGAGCAAAGCTTCAAGCTAATGTCATTCCCATCTTCATATGTTAGCAGATCAAGCGACACAACACTGACTGTAACAAAACGATGACACTTGAGTACAAACGCAATGCTCTGATGTTAGACGTGTAAAGAGACTTTTATTTTTATTTTTTAGAGTGTTGAAGTCTTCGCATGGGCTGTTCGATCCCTGAGGGAAATCATTTGCAGTTACAAACACTCCCAATGAGAGTTTTAATGAAAAAACACCACAATTCTCCATGTGTGTATCCTTGTGTGTAATTGCATGTTTCCCAGCGGACAGCACTTTCCCACTTTTATCTGCTCTGCACAGAGGGTGGAGCCCAAAGAAAAAAGAAACGCACCTATGGCAAAGCAGAGGCTAATTAATATTCATGAGGAGCCCGAGCAGTTTGAGGCTTCAAAGACAGAAATTAGTAATGAAGACACCGTTCCTCACGTCTATCTTACATTGTGTTTCTGTCAAGGTGTGCGCTGGGGGTCTCTCCGCTCACCGGGGGTCCTGAATGGATCTCTCTTCTCTATACACTCAGTTCTATATCCGCTCTAGGGGACACACAGCTCAACAAATTGCCTCAGCAGCTAGTTTCACAAACACACACGCACGTGCACACACACACGCACGCACACACACACGCACACACACACACACAGCAACCAGACCATTCTTTACCTTAAATTTTATGTTTGAAAACCACTAAACCTTTTCCCCAGCAAACAATTTTTGGTTGTTACGTTTCCACTATTATGATTGTTCTAGGAACATTTCTGTAACATTTCACTAACAACATAGGAGTAACGTTTTGATATGTGATATTTAACATTTAAAGAATTATACTAACGTTACTGTGAAATATTTTTTAATAACTTTATAACTTTGACAGAAATTTCTGAGAATGCTAGCCAAGGAATAGCCATTTCCTGTCTCCTGGGCCAATTTATGCATCTCCTGCATCTACATGTGTACACACACACACACACACACACACACAAAATACAAATGTCTCTAATAAAGAAGTTCTGAATGCAAATTAAGTTGGACGGGACTTTTTGTTACAATCACGTTTTCTTCATGTTTCACTTTCAAAACAAGCATCAGACCTCCACTGATCATTAAACATTCACATGTTAACAAAAGACTGAGGAGAGTCCATTAAACAACACAGTCCTCATTTCTCCAGCCCTCTGAGAAACCTTTGAGCCACGGCTGCTATGGTTCCGCAAAACAGAGCGACGTTTGCGACAAACCACTTCAGCTTCTCAAAAAGAAACTCGCAAAAGAACTTGAACGTATTTAACATAACATACATCCCTGTCTTCTACCAGACATTATATTAAACAGCCACAGCTTTTGTGCTCATGAAAGAAGTTCAAACCTGGTTCTGAGTTCAGCAAAATAACCCTCAAGTGTTTGAAAATCATCTGTCACATCAAAACACTTATTCTGCTTTATCTTTTTCTGTCCTTTCACTTTAAATATAATTCAGATGATTGTACAAAATCTATTCTTCTCATCTTTTCTTTTGCTTAAAACAGGGGCGAACTCTTTTCACAGGAAACGTCCGCTTGACCGCGCGGTCACACCCGTCGAATTAGCATTTACGCTAGCTCTGAACGTAGCACCGCGCGAGGCATGTAAGCAGTTTGTTGTGATTATTACCGGCCGTTAAGTTTGATTTACGGGCATTGAGCAAGTGGAGAGGGGACATAAAATGGGAGAGAGAAAGACCAGTAAAATGATAATATGGTTTATGGGGGCTGATTGATTAGCCGGTGGACCGATGCACAGTGTACTTTTATTGACACAGCCCAACAACAAAAAAATCATGCTGACTGCCAGCCATCTATCATGTACGGTGTCAGGCGCACAACGGCCTCTTTACGAGCCGATCACATGTTTAGTGATGACCAAGTAAATCTCTAAAAACAGCCATCCAACTCCAGCACGGTTTCCTAACGCTAAACTTCTCTCCTGAAAAATGAAATGTTTTTGTCAATTTGTCTCACTTCCTGACAGAGACAAGAAGCTTTTTAAATAAGAATACAAAAAACTAAAAGTAAATGTCAAGAATTGTGAAATTGATAAGTTATGTATTTAATTATTTTCATCATGTTGCAAAAGATGATTGGAAATTATTTTGTTTTGCCTCAGATTTCTAATGGGCTGAATATCTATTCCTAAGCAATATCAAAAATGCTGAAAAAGAAAAAACACTCAAAATTTCCATGTTGGCTCACAAATATGTCAATTTCTACATTAAAGCCAAACATCTGGTAAAAACAGGTAAAAACCAATAGTGTGCCCAATTGCTAATTGTTCGCTACACCAAAGGCAGCGTCAGCACAATGTTAATGCTGATGAAACGGATCGAGTGTTGACCTCTGACCCGGAGCCGGTATTGGGCGTGCAGGATTTGTGTGGAGAGCAGGGATTTGAGATGTTCTTTAGATGGCTCTCTCGCTCTGGTGTGGCTTCACACCTGCGCTAAGCTCCACTCAGACCGTAAACCTCAATCACAAGCACCTCTTACCGCCTGAATTATCGATCAGCGCTGCGAGTAACGAGTCAATACAGACCTGAAAAAGATCTTCACCTCTTTATTTCACGCTTTACCTCCCTACTGCCTGCCTTTGTATTCCGGCCATCTCTCGCTTCGCCTCAGCCTGTTTGTTCTCTTCATAGCTCTCCTTTTGACTGGAAGCACACAAATGTAAATACTTCTAGCTGTGCGAGTTCACAAATGTGTCACACTGCAGCATGTAAAGACACAAAAACGTAAAACTGGTCTGCCCTCAATACAACATTAAACAACAAACAAACACGCTACCTGTGGGAGATTAATTGAGGTTTAATTGTTAAATGGCTAACGTTAATAGCTAGCTGTCTGAATAGCGCCACAATCACTACGTTTCCTGTTCTCTCGCTCTCTGTTCTCCATCCGCCTCATTTTCAGTTTCGCCCGCTCTTCAGCATCATCTTTAACACGCCTCTTTCTTTCATAAGGTGAATGCTGGAGTCTGGTAATGTGAGCCCATCTGTTCTAAGACTTGTTAGGATAATGAATCCTTATGTGGCCCAAATGACTTCCTATTACAAACGAGGATGAAGGACAAATTAGCCCTCGTGACAGTCGGAAGAGCGCAGATGGACCCCGTCGCTCCGAATAAAGCTGCAGAAACGGAGGGTCAGTTTACGGAGAGGTGAAGACAGAGTCTGCGAGAGAATCCAGGCGGGATGAGATGTTTCTAATTCACCTGCTGTTTGGTTGTACAGTAACGGAGGCAGATGGCTTCTGAACAGCAGCAGCTGTGTGTGTGTGTGTTTATGTATTTGCGTGTGGCTTACAGTATGTGTTAAAAATCCATTAGTGGTGCTCACAGAAGAAAGTCCTGCCCTCTGGAAACGAGGCGATTCGGGCTGTTTGTGATATACGGGCCGTTGCTTTCGGCTCGTACCGAATCACGGTCTGTGGATAATTGTTTACAGAACAACACGACGGCTCGTAAACTCTTCATAGAATTATAAACCTTGGATTGCCACAAAACACATTTTACTGTATAATATATAACCAACAAAATGTATAAAGGCACTATAGGATATATACTGTATTTTACAGGAAGGGTAGACAGTACATTTAGCTTTACATGAATTAAATTAGGCTACTGGAAAGGTACAGCAGTCCATTCAACAGGTTGTACTGGAAAACAAGCCGTATTATACATACTGTACCCCTACTATATATCCCAATATATGATACACATATATATTTACATATAGTATATCTCAATATATGATACATGTATAAAATAAATAGTATATATACCTATAGCATACATTCTATATGGTATATTCTTATGTATAGCTTCATATGGGACATTTAGTTAATGCCAGTATACTGCTGTATCCAGGAAAATACACTATAGCACTTATACAAGTGATACAGAACTTATATATATATCCAAACTAAACTTTCACAGAGTTAAAGCTGCTTAAAAAAGCAACAGGTATTTGTGACAGGAGGCTGCTGGGTGAAGTTTGTGAAATGTACAGGAAGTGACAGAGGAGTGAGGCAGGGAGAGAAGGGCGAGTTGGGTGTGAAGAGATCTCTCACTGAAACCCAACTGCACAGACTGCAAGTGTCACAAAATGTCCTGCTTTTCCTCCCTTCAACATTACTGTGTGTGTGTAACTGTGTGTGTAACTGTATGTGTGTGAGTCTGTGTGTGTCAGTGTCTGTGTGTGAGTGTATGTGTGTAACTGTGCGTGTGTGAGAGTTTATGTGCGAGTATGTGTGTGTGTGAGTGTATGTGTGTGAGTCTGTGTGTGTGACTGTGTCTGAGTGTATGTGTGTAACTGTGCATGTGTGAGAGTTTATGTGCGAGTATGTGTGTGTGTGAGTGTATGTGTGTGAGTCTGTGTGCGTGACTGTGTCTGTGTGAGTGTATGTGTGTAACTGTGCATGTGTGAGAGTTTATGTGCGAGTATGTGTGTGTGACTGTGTCTGTGTGTGAGTGTATGTGTGTAACTGTGCATGTGTGAGAGTTTATGTGCGAGTATGTGCGTGCGTGTGTGTGTGTGTATTCCTGTATTTGATTTTAATTCTGATCTGTTTGCTGCTGTCTTACTGCGATGTGTCAAACAGATTTAAGACGATGATGTGTGTGTGTGTGAAACTGTGTGTGTTTATTCATCTGCCTGTGTGTGTGTGTTTTCACTGTCTGTTGCTATAAAAACAGATTAGTTTGCTCTACATTCATATGAAGGCAAGGTGAGCTGATAAACAAAATTAATTACAAGCTGTCTCTATAACGCACACACACACCAAACACATAAACAGACTCCATAATGCTCTTTCATACACTCAATGGCTCTCTGTGGCTGTCTGAGGCTCCTGTAAATCTCTAGAGAGAACATTAGTTCAAAGAAACATCACCACAGCGTCATACCGAGAGCAACGTACCTGTTCTAAAAGATTTGACTCTAGTCTTACTGTCAGTCTGCGGCTGAGAAAAAAACTGCATTAGTAACTAGATTTTTATGCTTTATGAGCAAGAAAATGTAAGCAGTTTCCAGGGCTAACTGATTGCTAAGGTGTTGCTAGGTGGTACGTATTAGAATATTTAATCCATTAATTAAAACAGCCCAAAAAAAGCATAAATTAAAAAGTTTGTTATGTCAAGAAATGTTTGAACTTCTAAGAAATGAGAGAACCTTCTAAGAACTTTCTAAGAATGCCTTTTAGCTGGACAATGAATCAGAACTTTTTACATCTAGCAGACATAACAGAAAACAGAAAACAATGAAAGTGTGTGTGTGACTGCATCTGTACCCATGAGGTCTACAGCGGCGCGGCCCTGAAATCAGTTGAATGTCAAGGTGTGGAGTGTTTGTGGGACATCTGCTGACATTAGTGCTGACTCCAGCGCAGTGTAGCGTCTCTTGTAAAGGTCAGTACCTTGATGAACTGTTTGGCAGAGAGCACACAGAACCTTTGAAAGACCACCGTATGTAAACCCAAGTACGTGTGGGTCTCTGTGTAACAGATGTCTAATAAAATGCCCGGAAATTACCCCAGTGCTCTTCTTCTCACCCCTGGAACCGACAAAATGATCAGGATGAATTAGCTGAGTGGGGATTCAGAGATACTAGGGCTTCAACAATGTGTGAGAGAGACGGATTTGACCCAGGGTTTTGATTTCTGACCTGACATCTCTCTGTTGGATCTAAGCTGGAAAGTCCTTGAGAAATATAATTAGGCACAAAGGAAGAAGGAGTCAAATCTATTCCAGTTTAATTAAATTTCCTGTCTGCCAGGGCAAGGATTGCCCCCCCCTCGCTGGTTGCGTTGTAATTGCATTTTCAGCCTCATTTGAACAGACTGAGTGAGGGCTGATTGTATTGGTCATATAATAACCACAGCGAGCCCACGGGCTGCCCAGAAACCGTGGAAACGCCACAGAACCGACCCGACACACATTGTTCTTCTCAGCACACTCCCACTCAAGCCCACCGGCTAGTCGTCATTTTCTGCATCCCTGGAGAACTGAGGCCGTGAACTTTCTAGAAAAGATTCTTTAAAATTGGTCAAATAAAGCTAGGAGCGCTCGAAAATTAATTGGGTTTATTTTTGATTTTAACAAGATTTAAGATTTCAAGTCAAAATCAACTTTTACAACCGATTTTACTTGCTAATGTGCTCATGATTTGAAAAGAAAACCTATAAATAAATAATATCTTAGAGTCCAATTATTTTGTGAACAGCAGACATGAATGAATGAAAACCTTGTGTTTATCTAACATCAGCTGAAGGCAAAGATGATTCTAAGATAGATTCTGAAGACAGGATGTTAAATCTTTCATAACTAGTATATAGATTCAGTTATGATTTCATGTTGACATTACTTGTGTCAAAGAAGAAGAAAATATGAGAGAAAACAGAGACAGAAGGAAAAATAAGACTTCAGTCTTTCCAAACACTGGTGTCACTATAAGTTCAGTGCTGAGAGATCGCCACCATCTCATACATCTGTGATAAGTGT
Organism: Yasuhikotakia modesta; assembly: GCA_036877545.1. Lineage (NCBI taxonomy): Eukaryota > Metazoa > Chordata > Actinopteri > Cypriniformes > Botiidae > Yasuhikotakia > Yasuhikotakia modesta. The sequence continues at coordinate 12,723 of JBAJNP010004987.1, read as the reverse complement.
CAGATCTTCACTCTGAAATGTATCCCACAGTTTGACATCGAGAAACACATCTGAAGACGGACAGAAAAAGAAAGAGAGAAGAGTTTGATACTAAGCTGTCAGTTTTGCTGACGGATAAGCGGTGATCTCCACGGTGATGCGATTGTTGTATCGGTTCCCGCCACCCCAAAACAGACAATTCCTCTCAGAGACATCGACGTGCCAAACGTATCTGTCTTCAGACCGCGCCGCAAACAAACTGTCTGGGAAAAGTTCCAACGCTTCTCTCTCGTTGCTCTGCTATCTTAACACGCTAACATCTGACAGACATGACCACAAAAATAGCAATGATGTGTCAAAACAGTCTGTGGGTTGTAAAACCAAATTTTAAATAGACACAATCGGACAAAATGTATTGATAGATCTACTTTAAATCATATAGACGACAACATGTAATAAAACTGAAACAACACAAAACGCAGGTCTCTTAAAAACTGGCACACAGAACATTTAGGGACAGGATTATACATTAAATCTGCCACAAGATTTTTGGGGTCTCACACTTTTGTCATCTACATCCACAAAATCTGCCCCTCTACAACAACCTTGGGGCAGCAGTTCAGTGCTGAAGTGTTTAACCGCAGAAAGGCTGTCAGAAAATCTCTTTACCGTCTGTCTTCTCACGGCCTCTCCCTCAGAGAGACACGCAAACAAGAGAGAGACGCGATAAAAGATTCTACTTAAAACACAAAACAGAGCATGAATATTTAACATGTAACCAAACAGCCAGAGAGAGAGAGAGACTGAGAAACAAAGAAATCAAAACCTGATATCACTTCAGGCAGGTTTACAGAAATCAGCAGGGAATAAAACTGCACTGCATTCGGAAAAGACACAGACGCACAGCAAACGTACACAAAACACGCTCTTCTACAGCAAAGTTAAAGCAGAACGAAAACTAAAAACGTGAGGAATAAAACGAAATCACTCTTCAAAAATCTCAAATGTACATTCCTGATCCGTTTTCACACCTGATGTCAGCTTGAGTTTAAGTTACAAAGTTTTGTGTAAGTGAACTCAAGGACAAGATAAACAGACTGTATTTCTGTCCCTTTTCTGCTGGCACCATCTGATCAGATTACAGTCTATAGGGTCGGTTCCTTTATATTGTTTCTATAGTGTCTACTGTGGTGTATATAATGTCTATAAGGCCCATTCTACTGATAAAGACATTATATAGAGTCCAGAGGGAGATAAATAATGAGGGCTAATGAACTGCTTATTTACATCAGACAGCACCAAGTACAAAGCTGTGAGAACGTTTCCATCATGTTACAAAAACGTTAAGAATGTTATTTTGAAAATACTAGGAACATTCAATACATCCAGTTTTTTAAACATTGTATTAACGCTACTGCTGGTTTATAAGAACTTGAATCAAACGTATTTTTAATCCTGTAACATTTTTAAAACCTTCCACCAATAACCTAAGAAAAACATTTTGATATATATGATATATAACATTTAAAAATGCTCTGCTAACATTACTGGGGTAATAGAACGTTCCCTGTTTGCTGGCCGGGGCAGATTTACACACTACCACAGCGACACCGTAACTTACGGCACCGGTGAGTTTTATCTAGTTGAAAATCACCCTCACACACACTTCCCAAAAAACATCTGCTGCATTTCCAAGGCCGGTGACTATTCAGCCTGTTTATGGGATGTCAACAGCGGCTTCCTTTGAAAGCAGACAGGATGAAGAAAGTGCGAGTAAAACGAGAAAGTCAGGCGGCTGCGCTGTCAAACATGAATAAATGGTGATGTAAAGATGATGTAAAAGAGAGAGAGAGAAAAATCCACACGTATCGAGTAGCGCTTGATCGATCGCTGCTAAGATTGCTGACACACACGGAAACTCCTCTGTGGCCGCGTGATTGGTCGATGCCTCGCGGTTATGATACAGCTTAACAGCTAACTCCCCAATGAGTGCTCAGCCTCCAGTCGCTTAATTAATATAACGTGCCGCTGTATCGATTATCGGTGGAGGGATGATTCTTATACATAATCAATAGTAATATCATCGCCATTCGTTGCTGCAAGCTAATCACATACTGAAGCTAAGCGGCCCAATGTGTTTCCCTACAGAAATGTTCATTAAATATGTAATGCACTAAAATGTATTGCTTCTGCTAATGCTAATATAAATAGCTGACATTAAAATATGGATTTGAGTTGGAATGCTGTTATGAAACTCACGACACACGAGGCATGAAACAAGAACAACTATACGTTATGGTCATTATACGAAACGTTTGGCCACAGCGAATGATTGACCAATCAGAATCCAGCATAGAAAATCCACATAAATATTTGTTCCACCCTGCATTGTTTAAATGTAAAATACATCAAATTGCATCAACGTAACCAACACAAACGCTAATGTAACGCTAAACTGTTATTTTCTACTTTGTTATTTTCTGCAAACAGGTCATCTCAGCACAAACTTCTAATTCAAGCCCAGAAGCAAGAAACTTAATCCACACACAGTTTATCACAAACACACAGTGGAATAAGACTCAGGAATATCGGTGTTACCTGAGTGGCAGGTAAATTATGCCTCAGTATGAGCGAGAGGAGGGTTTAAAGAACACGGCACAGGCCGGCGTATACGGTATAATCACAAGATAAACAGACGTACAACAGCTTACCGTGAGCAAATACGAATGGATTTCTGGTCCAGTGGGCTTATAGAAATACAGTTTCACCGCATCTGGACAGCAGACGGACGTCATCTCCAAAACATGCAGTAACAGCGCTAAAGAACCAGGACTGAGGTTAAGAGAGGGTGAAGATAAGCATTAGCTTTCATACCCCATATCTTAACCAATAGGATTAAACGTGAGATACGAAACGCACAGATAAAGCCCTGCTGTTTGGATGGTGTATGTACAGTTTCTGAACAGCAGGTTTCTAGGGCACTTGGTAGAAAACTGTTATATGAGTATGTCTGTCTTCTCTCTCTCTCTCATTTTGATCTCCCCTCTGTCACCCCCTCGCTCCAGAACAAAGGGCTGTCAAAACCGATAAGGAAGTCTCTGAGAGTTTTTCTTTTAAACCCAAGTGGAGAATTAGGAGCCCTAAGCTCTCTTTCTTTATCTCTCTCTCTCTCTCTCTCTCTGTTATCTAAGACATGGGCTCCAGTTTACCTCATTACAATTGCTGTTAAGCAAACTTAAGACAGGTCAGGGCACTAAACTGCCAAACACTTCAAAGTTCCCATTATTATAAAAATGTTTACTTCGCATTTACAATATTTCAACTATTATAATATTTACACTGAAGAGTTCATTGGGAACACGTTTGAGGTTGTTTAAAACACTGAGCTGGTAAGCAGACAGTGACTGGATCATTGTGAGACGCAACATCTGTGACCATCAGAACATTTTTATGAACGCTTTTTAACAGGAATTCCTAAACGTGCACATTTTTAAGACTAGGAAAAACGTGAATTATGAGCATTCATTTTCCACACTAACAAAAAAATAACGTTCCTGAAACGCACACAAAGAGATCTCAATGGAAGTCATCTCTTCAAACATGATCTGAGCCACCGCAGTTCTCGTGTTTGTGACGTGTCACTTCCAGTTATCGTCTCACAGGTGTGTTTACCGATAAAGCAGCACAGGTGTGAGTGCTGTAAATGAGGCTGTAATGGCCGCTTTATTGTGTGATTTGCCCGTGAGCGATCGCCGTGTCAAACTGCACAGCAGATGATGTGCTTACACAGCCGTATTCTCACAGACAGCTCTTACGTTTCATATTATTACTTTTAATAACGCAGCTTGAATTTCCTCTTGTGAATATTCTGCAGATATCTTATTTAAAACAGAAGCTTTGTAAAATCAAAGAACTCACTTAAAACGCAGTGAAAAAAAATCACCTTTTAAAACAGTAAAATGAGACATTTTATAGAAAGTCTGATTGGAAAGAATTTGCAAATAGAACCTATAATGAATGTGATATTAAAAGCAGATATTCCTAGTCGTTTCATACACACACACACACACACATACACACACACACGCAACCTGATAACACAGTATACTCTAGAGTTGTGCATTTATACCTAGAATCAAAGCGGTTTCAGTCTAGATTACTATACAGTGTAACCAGAAACTGGGTCTATATACCAACATAGACCCTGTTGACTAAAGTTGGTTAAATGTAGGTAAATGCCTTACAATGTTCAGAGGTGGCAATTTGAACACCATGATTTACACGAATGCACACAAACACACACACAAAATACTAAGAGGATGGAAATGCGGCAGACCTCCTGGAAAGAAGCGAAAACAGAAATATAACGACGTGGGAGAAGAGGAAAAGAAACATTCTCATTTATTATAATTTTGTGTCACCAGGAATCACGCCACTTTCCCTGAAGCCATTTTCATCGGAATTATGCAACTCTATTTTTGTCATTTTCTAATGGAAGCAGCCATATGTGCGCACACACACACACACACACACACACACGCAAAGACACTCACACGCACACACAGATACACACACACACAAAGAGAGAGAGACACACTCACAGAGACACACAGACAAAAAGGCACACACACACACACACAAAGAGACACACACACAGATCCACAACATGCACAAGCAATACCAGGCAATACATCTAATGAAAAAAATCACCAGGCTATGAAATAACCAAAATATCACACCGGTCACGCCAGTGAAACATCATCACACAGCAACATTTGCATTCATATACTGTATATTCAAATATTCCTTCTGCGTTGTAACACTTTGTGCGAAACACAAGCAGGAAATGGAATACATTACAGAACTGTTATTATGACCAGGCAATAATATTTTATTAGAAGTTTCCTCACGCGGCGCCGTTACCTGGCGAATGTTTCCTTTCTCACTAAAATATTTTGCATCTTTTTCACATTTTGTCTTAGCGATAAAGTGTGAACATAAAACTATACTGAAGAATTAACTCCCATTTCTTTAAAAAATTTGGTTTTGTAGATAAATTTATAACTGGTCACAATTTGTCACAATTTGTTATTTAATATTTGTGTATGTTGTTATTTCAATTTGTTATTTCAAACAGTTTTTAAGCTAAATAAAGCAAAACCACAATTTTATAGAAGCTAAATGATGAATGAAAAACTGGACCAGGGCAGATGCAATCGCCATGGAAACCAGCACCATATATAACACTATAGGATGCTGAACAAAACTGAACGTTTACATGCTTGCTTGAGTCTTTGGATGCGCAGCCCAGCATGCAACTGATGCGCTATCATGACACAAAACAAGGGTCTCAGATTCGATAACATTTCCATTATGCATCACGCCACACAAACACACATCAGTGACCTTTACACACACACTCACCTAAACATGCAGAGAGCAACGAGATCTAATGTATGCAGAGAATTCTAATCAATAACATTTACATCTCAATGGCAGCTGCGATGCACTCGTAATGACGGCTAACGTTCTCTCAATGTTATCAAAAAACATTCTCGCAGTAATGCCAACAACTTAAAGATTTAGTGCAAAAATGTTAATATAAGATCTAAAAAACTTTCCTAGAATGTTCCTAGGACATAAATTACAAAAAATAACATTTGTAATATTTTGGAAAGACTATGGAAACATTCTCACAACCTAAAATTGTTAACTGGGTAGAAGTATAAGAATTATTCCTAAAACCTTTTAGTTCCAATTTCTAATCTTTAAGGATAAATTTGTTTATGGGAACCAGTTAAGCAAACTAAGATAAATGCGTTCAGGACATTTTTGCAGCATGCGTGCGCAGGCTGACGCATGTATTGCGACTGGCTGATTAGTGTGCGAATCTCTCAGAGATGACTCCACCCTCTGTGACATCATCGCGCCCACTGTGTGACAGAGCGCAAATTGAATTGATACAGAAAAGGAAAGTGAGAGAGAGTGACTGACAGGTTAAGAGGAGGTGATATTGATGCCATTAAAAGCGAGAGTCAATTCGCAAATTGAATTACATCTTTTATCTGACAGCCTATATCCTGTTTGATTAATGATAAACTGACGCTGCCTGAAGTCTCTCTCTCTCTGCGGTCCAGAGTAAAACATGCGACAACAAGAGTTAAAACAAACCTTACAAACACAAATGATGATTTGCATCATTTAGATAACTGTTCTGGAAAAACAAACTCTGTCGGTTTCTTTAACCGAGAGGATGAAACGTTTATTCTTTTGGAAGCACAAAACAACAACCAGCAAAGAAATGTCACCAATTTCTAAGCTTTCCATCTTAATGGGGCTCAGCTCTCTCCCTGACTGTGTTTCAGAGGTTGTAGGTTCGAATCTTGCCTGACTGACAATTGTTTAAAATTAGCATCTCAGTAATTAGGATCTAGCGACACCTACTCAATGCTAACGCTAGCGCTAGATCGTGACAATCCATTTGCCCTTTACACCACGAGACGACAAACGTGTTATTTAGCTTGAGGGGAAGAGAGTCTATACACAGAATACAGTCTGTGTCTGCAGTGAAGTCTGCAGAAGGGGGTGAGGGCTTGAATAATGAAAAGAAAAAAGAGAGATAGAGAAAGATATGAGCGACTTTCACTTTCTGTGCCATCTTCCCTTTGACATTTTAATCTCCAGTGACGAGGGTCTTTGTGTATCTGCTGGAAAACCGTTTCTCACACACAGTGACAGAAACACACACACACACACACACACACACACACAGAGAAAAGGCTGCCAGCCCTACATACAATTTGCCTCAATACACTTGGCGATTCCAACACATTACCATGAGCTTTAGATGAACAAATCTGTCACAGACACCCACACACACAAACTCACACACAAAACACACACTAGATGTGAAAACGATGACTCAGTGTGTGATATTGTGTGGAAAGGGTGCACACTGTACCCGGACATCTCAGGTCACCTGCCTTTCAAACGCAGAAAGATGCGTCACATAAAAACAGACCAATGTGGCGTTCACACTTGGATCCAATTCAATTGTGGATTCAAACCACTTTCTGCTGCAGAACTACAACAACATGTGTGCATCATCAATGCTAGTCCACTGTGAGTAGTGTATGAATAGTCACGTTTACACGTGAGGGATGTGCACGCTAACACACATAAATACATAAACAATGTTCACACCAGTGAAGTGAACCGAACTCTGCATCAAAAACTCGTGTGTGAAAGCGCAGTGAACCTTTATTGTTGGAACGGCTCCAGTTAGCAAACACATAAAAACCCCTACAGGGCCTCTGCCAAAATACCACACGCTCTTAGCATTTACGATCAGACATTTTCTAATTATGACTTCATAAACTGAAGAGGAATTTAAACCACGCGGCCTCCGTCATAGCGCTCTGGAGTTAGAATTAAAATGTAAAGAGGAAATTACTTTAAAATATTCAGAGATTTGCTGTTTCTATTCAAATTGAAATAAATGAGGTGCTAGTCTGAATTGTGGAGAATCATTTTTCACTGTGTGAATAAAATGTATGTCCTGTTGGAAGAAAAGGAAGACATGGCGTCTGAATCTGACCTGCAGATGTTAATTATCCTGAGCAATGCGGAGTCACTCCGGATTAACCAGCCAACACTTGAAGAGAGCAGGGGGCAAAGAGAGGGGTCTGGACAATATGACACATCTCTGTAATTATCATGACCAGGGCAACACACACACACACACAGTTAAACTGTACATTATATCCACAATCCTCACCCTACCCCTAAATTTAACCACACATTTAATTAACCACATAAATCATTGACAAAATCATTATTCCCAAACCATCAACATTTACATTGTCTGTCAAAATAAAATTTCTTCAATTATTTCTCTCCAGTTACAATTTTCTGTTCAACAAGGTCCAGCAACCGTCACTAAACACACACACGTTTGGTGACAGATTTGCACATTTGAATTCAGGCCCATCGACTGAATAATCTAATTTTGCGATTCTGTATGTCGCAAGCGTGTTAAAGCTCCACATTTCTTGCGGCTGCGTGTTATTGGATGCCAGTATTGGAGGGAATAAAAATAGCATGTGATCCCATCGGGTTTGTGTGCCGATATATCACGAACGCTTATTGAAATCAGCTACATGGCTCTGCTGGGAACGTCTGTGCAGCCGTGAGGGTTCACGTCCCGCAGCACACGGGACAAACACGCGGCTCAGATATTATTCTGTTTGTGTTATTTCATCACTGAGTTTCATTGAGTGCTATTTAAAACTGTAAATGTGTTTATAGCACCACACAGGTTATATTACGCGGCGTGTTTTTTGATTGGTCCAAATGTCTTCTGACACGTCTCTAATAGAGGCAGTTAAGACTTTTTCGTTCATCACCACTTCAAGATAAAGTAAAACATTATCATTATTTCTACTACTACTAATAATAATAATAGAAAAAGCAAAACTAGCTTACCCTCATCAGCTGCCATAAAGCATCACTGAGCACAGCTCATAAAAACCGTCTCATTTTTACCAGAATATAATTCGCTATTTCAGTTAAGCCTTTTGGCTATCCAGAGCCTCAGTTACAAGCCCCTCGCCCACCCTTGCTTTCCAAATCGCTTGCTTTGCAGTTCCCATCGAATCATTTAACAAACAGACTTCCCATCCGACTGGAAATCTATAGCTGCCCCCCAATAAAAACCTCTCCTTATAATTCCTCATCAAATGGTTGAAATAATTGATTTATGAGGTTAAAAGAGTTTCCAATCGTTTCCGTGATAAAAAAAAACCCCAAAGCTTTAAATCTCACCTCAATGCGGCACAAAAAGAGAATAAGAGAGAGACAGAGAGAGAGAGAGAGAGAGAGAGAGAGGAAGTGTTCACACCTTTCTGTATTCTTTGGCAGACGAACACTCATCTGACCTTTTCTCTCATTTATTTCTCGTGTGTGTCTCTTTGCTTTCCACCTTTGTTTTGTTCTTTCTCTCCATGCTGATATCAGCTCTGCTTACAATACATTAGACTGGTCTCCAACACCAATGTATACACACACGATATATTGTGTGTGTGTGTGTGTGTGTGTGTGTGTGTGTGTGTGTGTTTCACACCTGTTCAGGTGAGTGTGTTCAGCCGGGTGGAATACGGCCGTGAGTGTCTCTCATCACTCATTGTTTGGGTAAAACACGCTGCAGACGCTCAGTTTGATCTCTATCAATAATAAATGAAATCTGCCACTATTAACAAAGAGAAGCCACAGTCACGTCCTGTTCTACACAACTCACACAATAAGCAGGACAAATACACACCACAGTACACACACAACACCACACCAGAGTGTGTGTAAACAATACAGTCAACATGGCTTTATATACAACAGGAGCTGACTGGATCTTGAAAAGTGGGGGGCGTGTAATACTAGAATGAGGCAGGTGATTGGAGGAGAGAGGTTTATAAAAACAATAACAAATATTTGTTCCATTTACTCACCCTCATGTCATAACAAACCGTTTCTTTTCTCTTCTGTGGAACACAAAAGAAGATATTTTGAGAAATGTCTCGGTGGTTTTGTGTTCACACAATGGAAGCCAATGGGTACCACTGTTGCTTGGTTACTAAACTTCAAAATATCTTCTTTTGTGTTATTCAAAAAAGTCACACAAGTTTGGAATGACATGCGGGTGAGTAAATGATGGAAGAATTTTTATTTTGGGGTAAACTATGGCATTAAAATAAATCTGTTAGCAGCATGAACAGGGAACCTCACAACAAGTACAACAATCACACTGTTGGGTTATCCAGATGCATTTTGTTTGTTTACTTAATGTCCCTGTGACACGTTATAGGCTGTTGACAAACTATCTGTAAATGAGCGTTTAATATTCACACCCTCAGGGCCCCGTAATTACAGATTCACCCTCGAGGTCATGTTACCATGGTTACTCCTCTCCCCTCGCCATGACGACCTCTCCTCCCGCTGTCTGAGGACCTGCCGTCAGGACAGCTCCTCCACAATCTGCCGTGCGTTCGGAACACTAGTCAACTGACTCCGGATCAGTGCTTACGACTCTGATAGTCAAACTCTGAGTTTCTGAGCTCTTGACGTGTGACAGTGACACACGCCTGACGTGAGGCGTGTTGAAAATCGGCAGCTTGTGTTAAACAGGCTGTAAAAAGTGTTTGTGGGTGGACGGGAGCGTGTTGGTGTTTTTTGGAGTCAGTTCTATTGCCTTGGGCTGTGTCACCATCTTACAACCGTTCTACATTTTAGTCTTGTTCCCTTGCAGGTGTGTGAGCGTACGGGAGTGTGTTTGTGTACTACAGAGCTTACTGAGTGAACTATTAAAGCTTGCGCAATCAAAAATCCAATTTTCTTTAGGGCAAACCATTTGCTAAGAGCTTTTATGGTTCTTGTTCCGCGTTCAGCACAAATTAGACATATTTATTTAAAGAAAATTGCCGTTTTGTAGCTTCTAGTCCATTGGTGTTGGCTTCCAGGCCTGAAATTTTCCCAAACATTGCCAAATTTACTTAAATGCAAAAACTATGCATTTAAAATTGGTCATAAAATTGGTGGAGAGAACTGAGAAACAAACTCCAGAACTAAAAAAAGACTGTTTATTTCTCTAGAATGAGTTTGTCTCTCCCTGCAACACGGTTTATTGCTGACATAACTATTACCAATCTAAGGCAAACTTCCTGTTTCAACCGGAAACACATCATCACAGAACAATACTTAAATCTTAGTACTGACATTATCCAGCTGAAATATCAGAGCGTTTACAGTTTGATGGACAGTGTTTGTCCGCAGCTCTGATCACATGAAACATTCATGTACCCCACAAGAACGTTTGTGTGGTAGAGTCTCATTCACATATATGTCTCACGCTGTGATCATTTTACCAGAGTTCACCCGACACCTGAAAGGAAATAATGTGGTGTTATATGGATGAATGCTCCTCATTAAATTTGGCTCTTTGAGAACTATACCCACAGACAACACTTGCCAACACTAGATACAATTACTAGAGTTACAATTACAACAGTCACTAAACGGAGAATCAGACATACAACATCTGTCACGACTTTTACCTCAAACCAACTGTTTGTCTTTGATATCTTAAAGGAACAACCCCCCCCAAAATGAAATGCTTCCATTATTTATTTACCCTCATGTCAATCCAAACCTGCATACATTACTTTTATCTGTGGAACAAAGAAGAAGGTATTTTGAGAAATGTCTCTGTGGTTTTATGTCAATACAATGTAAGTCAGCCGGTGCCTCTGTTGTTTGGTTATAAACACTTCAGAAAATCATCTTTTGTGTTCCTAAAAAACAAAAAATCAATACAGGTTTAGAAGCATATAAGAGCAAGTAAATAATGGAAGAATTTTCATTTAAATTATCCCCCAAGTATTTTTTTTTTCAAAATGCATGTGGAATATTTCTCGCCTTCAGCCACATTAACGGATCTGATGGGAATGAAAGCTCTGCACTGATGGGCACAAATATACAATATATGAATGCTGTGCAACCAAGGGAAACAACAAAAAAAAACTTATGTTCACATAAACAAAACTATATGTATTTTGTTTGACCAGGAAAATGATTCACTGTCTCTTGGCAGGTGTGGTAAAAAGTTCATTTTGGATTCAAGCTAACATGAACATGTATCCGTGACATCCCTCTCTCTCTCTCACTCTCTCTCTCCCTCCCTCTCAAGATGTTTATCATTGCTTAACACAGGCCAGACACACAATGCCTGCTAAAAATACTCTGACAGCTGTTAGCGTGGAGACGAGAGCAGCCAGCGCTGCATCCAGTGAATGATTTCAGCTGCTAATCATCAGTGTTCAGCTCATCTGTCAGTCGCCCATCAGGGGGTTTTGTGTATTAAGACACATGCCCACATTAGACCAGATTTATTCTCACAATATTACTTTACATGCTTCAGAAAAAGACCCGTTTGGTTCTGGTAACTGTGGCATTTGTGAAGGACTCATGGTGACTCTGGGACAATGTCTCTTTTACTCTGTGACCATATTCTCAACACCCACCCAGCTAATCATTTATGTTGTAAGAATGTTTTCCAAACATTTCCATTAATTTACAATGTTCTATGAATATTATCATATATATATAATGTTTAAGAAGTTCTACTAATGTTAATGCAAGAATATTAGCCAACACTTTAAAAACGCTCCCTAAACTGTGGAAACGCCACGTCTCTGCTTGCTGTGAGCACAATAAACATCATGTATCCTAACATCGATTAAACGTGACACCAGCGTGTTCATGAGTTTGCTCACGTATGCGTGACAGATCATGCCTGTGGAATGTTGAGTGAAGACTGTCTCACGTAACCGTATTCTGAGGACCGTGAGGGAACATTTGAGCAATGTTCAAATAACGCTCGCTGTTCAACATCCGATACTGATAATTTACATAGCGGCGTTCGATGGTGGATCACGTGACGTTTGTGGTTGAACCCGATACGTCTTCGCTGTGGCGGCTCGGGTTTTAGCAACTGCAAACAGCAAGACAAATTCAGCACAAACAAGTAAAATAACATGTTAAGTAGTGTTTACATACCGCTGGGCGGTTGCCAGGGTGTTGCTATGCGGTGCTAAAGACACAGTCCAATGAGCAAATACTGTATAACACATATTGCTGACATTATGCACACAGGAACTCTGGGCCATAAAACATCAATTTACTTTAAAACTCAACATA
>JBAJNP010004986.1:0-30810 GCA_036877545.1 Yasuhikotakia modesta | reverse complement strand
GTGTGTATATATACACTGTACATTTTGTGGTGATAATCATTTGTGGTAAAAACTCGTCTAAAGGGGCTTTATGCTTTAACACGGTACCTCAGCAGTCTGCGAGAAGACAACAGCTGTTTTCACTGCTGTGCCCTTTTTAAACATGACGTCCTTTGCTTTAATGCGCCTTCATTAACCGTGTCCTAATAAGAACTAATGAGTGCCTTGCTAAGCCCTGCGCTGCTAATTGCTAGTCCAAACTACCGGCAACGAGCAACTTTAAGTAGGCGAAAAAATTATCAAGGAGCACGAGAGACTCGCGACTTCCTTTTCAAAATGAATTTTTAATTGGCGATAATCAATATTCAAGACGACGGCTTTTGCCGTTTATGGTTCTATCAAGAATCATAAATACTTAACGGTTAAAGGAAAAAATCTCCACACAGATACAGTTAATCCCTTACTGCTTTAAACCAATCAGGCAAATCAGATGCGATTAATTATGAATTGAACTATTACCACAATTCCGCCAGCATTCCAACCTCACATTAGTGAAGTGTATTCACAACATGATTCATACACAATTTCGCTCTCTCCTGATATTTCTACTGGGCTCACGAAGCAGGAGCCTGTTTCATATTCAGCGTCCGTCCAGATCTCTGGGTTTCATTTATATCAAAAAGACTCAAATAGGCGGAAAGTCAGAGAGCTTCCAGAATACCTCATTGCTTCCTTCTCACCTTTCCTTTGAGAATCTGGCCAGCTGAAGAAAGTCTCATTAATGTTGATAGCCGAGACTCAGACACAAAGACAAAGGGAAAAAAATACAACAAGAAATTGATGGGGAGGGCTGTAGTAAAGCCAGTCCGGTATACGTGTCAAATCTACCCAGTACTTCTGTACTTTAGAAGGCCCGGCAGTCACGATGCATTAGTGCGGTGACTGAAAAGCCACATGGTTGATATTTGCACTCCAGAACAAGTCATTTACTGTTGTGACTGTGGCATCTAAAAATGTGAATGCCTGAGGACACCCCCAAATAAATCTTCCCCGTTCCTTCTACAAGCAGGTCCTGGGAATGACAGAGGGGCGTAGGGGTGCTGTAATGGGCTGGGTGAGGCATGGCAGGTCCTGAAGGAGGCCCACAGGAGAGAGACGTCGCCTGTGGTCTTGCCTTGGGCAGGCCGTGCTCAGCACTCAGGTGGGCTGACAGACGCTTGGGGTTGAGGGGAGGGGCTACAGAAAGGCATAACCTTCCCACAGTAACATCAGATCTAAAACTGATTCACCTCGACTCTGGAAAACAGTCATTTGCGATAACAACGAAATCAGACCTGAAATGTTACATTTAAAAAATGTATGATGACATTTAGACAACATTTGGACACGTACAGCCTCCACTTGTAATGGTTTGGCTAATTATAAAGAGTTTGACAGGGTTAGCAAGCTGGCTAAACTCAGGGAACATTCTCATAACGTTGGCTAAAAGTTCATTCAAAGTTATTAAAATGTTTTCTAAATGTTAGTAGAATGCTTTTTAATGCTATATATTATAAAACATTATTCTAAGTTGTTAGTTGAGCACTTTAAAATTGTTACAGGATTTTAAACATTTGAATATTGTTCTTATAGCCAAGCAGTAACATATTGATGTTTTGAACGTTTGTTATTAAATGGAAATGTCAGAAAAGCACAACCTCAGACTGTTAGCAGGGCAGCAGTTATCAGGACACAAGCTACTGATGACACTGCTTGTCAGTGTACATTATAGCCACATCTTTTCACTTACCCCATAAACTTCAACTGCGACCATGAGAAGAAGACAGGTCTTGTGCTTGACCAGACAGAACACCAAAGCCTCTGCATCATCTGAAATGGGGAAAGCACAACTTCAGTTCATCTCCACTATACTGAAAGATTCAACACACCAGGCCCATACAAGCCTCCATGAAACTGACAACAGCAGCTCTCAGTCACTCAGAAACGTACATATTTACAAAGAGAGATGCATCGTTGCAAACATCAAAGTCTCCGAGCGCTCCTCAGCGGGACATCTAGGGAACGCTGCTCTGGATTCAGCAGGGAGGTCATTATCAGAATTGTCTTCACAAGCGAGTCTTTTCAGCATTTGAAAGTTATCGCTGAAACAACAGTCTGGCCGTGTTGCTGTGGACGGACTGAAATCGCTTCTCCATAAGCAGAAAACACAACTGTACCGATGACATGAGGTCAGTGTGTTAAACTGACCCCGTTCAACAAGTGAAATCCCTATTCCCACATTCCCAAACAAAATAAAATAAATATTTGATCTGGCAGTTGTATTATTTCTGAATTAGGTTGAGGGCTTTTTGTTGATTTAATAAAAACTTTCACTAAATTAAAATTAAAATATACTATTATGTTTGTTTCATTTGTATAATTTTTACAACATTAACCACCCGATTCCCTTTAATAAACATGGAAAAAAGTTTCATGGTGATTTTACATTCTTGTAAACGCTTTAATCACCCCTTAAAGTTAAACGTGAAATCATCTACAAACTGTTCTTAAAATCTGCATTTCCATACCAGAAATTACTCAGATCAACTTAATTCACAAACTCATTTAAAGGAACACAAAAACGAATGACAAACATCAACCCAACAGGATACAGATTTGGAGGAAGACAAAGGGTTAAATTTAAAAGAACCGTCATTACTGAAACTACGTATACAAGAGCGAAAATAGCACGCATAACGCTCATTAGCTACAAATAAAAAAACTCTCTAACAGTTCCCTAAAGCCCACAGCTCCTGCGCGGCAGCGCCACGAAATAAAGATGGAAGAAAGCGTCTCCCACAAGTGCTTGTTAGGCCCAAATTATTATCGCAATGAATAATTTTGAAAATAAATAAGTAAATAAATAAATGAGGGAACATTTATAGATCTAAGTATTACCAGAGGAGAGAAAAGTTTGTTGCCAAGCACCAGAGGCCTGTTTGAAATTTGCTTTTGTTTTCACTTTGATCTTTAAGAGTTCACCTCACTCTTCCCTCAAACACAGTTACACTGTACCACAGATCCCAGCTCCTCGTACATCACTGACATATACAATATACACCAGCTTATTATATAGACATATGCATACAGTTTATATGCGTGTGGGGGAGTATAGAATTTACTAATATTAATACTGTATTCCTACAGCATGGAAAAACAAGGGCAACGATTGTAGAATCTATAAATGACAATCTGCCTCGACTGAAGATTAATACATGCTGCAGAAAAACAAACAAATGGTCCCGATTTGTGGCAATATTAGACTAGCCATTAAATTCATAATTTCTGAGCACCACCTCACATGTTTTGTAAATCAAAAATCTACCAGAGACTTATAAGTAGGCGTTTCTGCTTGTTAAGATGGGAAAGAAATGACACATTAGAACGTCAATAAAATTAGCAGCTAAGACTCAGCGTAACTCAGTGCAGGCCTGGATAGAAACAGCCTTACAGAATAATACAAAGACCAATAAAAAACTAAAAAAAAAGGGGTACCAGACAAAACAGACAGACAAAATTGGAAGAGACAGGCAGAGGGAGCAGCACTCGTGGCTGGATCCTGATAACTCTCCGGTTCTTTCCCTCGGGACTCGCACCAGCAGTGGGGAAACATCCCAAACCGCGGCCCCCGGTTCTGAGTGATATTGTAATGAGCCAGTTTCTCTGGCCCTTCAACACGCACACACACCTCCACCAGCTCCCAGGGCCCCCGAGCGGCTCGCTCCATTCCGTTTCATCACACTTCAAACGGGCCCGGCGTGCTCCACGGGCCAGCGCCAGGCCAGGGGACCGCAACATCTGCATGACCGGAGAGAGGGAGGGGTGGTCTCACGGGGGGACGGCATGTCCCGGAGCAGATGTCACACCAACCTGAACAGCAGGATGGGGAGGTTCACCGTGAAGCACACCGGCAACAGGTTGAGAGAGAGAGAGAGAGAGACTGCGACAGCCCCTTCAGAGTGCAAGACCCCCTGTTCTGCGTGCCGCACGGGGCCCCTCTGATTCAAGTCTTTCCCTGTTGTTGGCCCCTTTGACAATGAAATTAGATAATTAGTCACCCTAGCCCTAATAAGCTAATCATCATCACACGCTTTTTTCATTATTAAGCTTGTGTCATCCCAGGGCGCTCCCTGAGGGCCGACCGCGCTATGCAGGAGACGGTGGGGGGCACCGGGGTGGGCCGGAGATTGGTGGGCTGGAATACTAGATGCTCCAGGCTTTTGTTTTAACAGTCCCTCTGGCATAAAGAACCACCAGCACCACCAAATGATCCTTAAACACAATGAACAGGCCTCTTAAGAGGAAACCACACGGTCTGTAACATCATTTAACATTAGCGCTATTGCGTTTGTCCCTCATTGAAAATGCCTGGCGCTGTGATGGTGCTGCTAGCGCTGCTCTGTTCCAAACCCCTGTGAGCTTGTTTTAAGAAAGAACAACCATGACTATCTAGAGACCTCACATTGGCCAAAATAATGCAAAAATCACATGCAGATTTTATAAAAACAACAATCCCAGAATGCTGTGCACCAAGCTCAGTGATAAAATACATCACGTGTGGCAAACAAAGCGAGACAAACGTTGATTATAAGTGTGCAAAATGTCACTCAGTACACTACGCTTTATTTATATCATTCTGAAACCAAGTCAAGCGCCGTGTGCAGCATGCAGAGTTTGAAAACAAATTTGTTTTAACCAACTTTTTTATTTCTAAAGCGTAAGGAAAGCAAATTAAACGAGGACGGTGTTACAAGGAGGCACACAACTGACAGATTCTGTGAAACGGGAGCAGTCCAAACATGATCCGTGTGGTGCAATCAGGCAGTACCTGCACTAATTACAGCCCCGGACCAGTTGCACTCCCAATTACTAGCAGATGCGCCAAACCCTGCGTAGAACAATCAGACACAGCGTACGCTCGACTAGACTGATTCCCTGTGCTGTTGTCTGATATCTTCTGCTGCAGTGGGCCTCGATTGGAAACAAATCCATTTCGATGACCTCCAGCGCAGACTGTGTCGGCTACCGGACGACCGCTGCATCGCCTCCTACCCAATCGCCCCACGTCTACCTCCTCTTTCTGCCACTCTGGCTAAATGTAATTAGAAAGCACATTAAACTTTGCCACGCCACTTTCCGACATCGTTTCCGTTCGTTTTGTTGCTTTTATTTGTTTTGCAGAGCGAAGCGTCCCGCAGAGCCCGAGACAAGCTGCCGTGTTCTCATTACGCATTCAGACTGTTTTTGTCACCCAGTCGACTGGTGCCTCCAAACAGCTGTTTTCCCTGGCAGTATAAATAAGCATTTGTTCTGACATGAAGGAGAAAAGGGGAAGAGAGAGACAGACGGCATAAAAAAGCCGAGCTCTGAACAGTCAACATCGGGAAAGGGGGAGAGGATACCACGGAGGCTTTGTAGCGCGTAAAATATTCTTATTATAAACTCAATAGCTAAGCAACAGATAACACATTACGCTGTTGACTATTCAGTCAGGATGTTTAGAACAGATTTGAATACTAACGCCGAGCATAAGCGCGGTTTTAGCTATTTTCAGCTGCGATGGATCCTTCTGACTAACTGATTGAAGTTGAAGTTGGCAGGCGATACGTCTCTCAACACTTGTATTCCAAAAAAACAAAATCGAGTTAGGAGTGTCACCGAGGGGTAACAGGCCTTCACTACATTAAAGCTTCGTGAGCGCTAGCGGTATGAACTACAAATGCTATCACTCTTTCATCACAGGCCAGAAACGAGGGATAACTTCAATACAGTAACAGCAACCCCATTTATTTTTCATCAGTTGCAATCACTCAGTTCTGTCGATGTTGCTCATTGTTTTTTTTATATCTACACTGAGTAATACTTCTACACTATTACTACACTGAGTGAAACTTTACTGTCATTTATTTATCCTTCTACATAATTCAACAACTCAATTATTTTAAAAGAGCTTGTTTCACTGACCAATACAGCACAAAGACCTAAACAGCGTTAAACTAACAATACAACTACCAATAAAGTAAAACAAAAACTAGCAAGGTCATGTTGGGGGGCGGAGTTGCTCACAAAGGCCCCACCCACTGCGATTCTACAGCATACTAATGGTTTCCTAATTAAACATCATCTCCACTCAGTAGCTCTGAAGTCACCTGTCAATCATCCCGAGGAAAAATAACACATCCTGTTAGCCGCCAATCACGCGCCTGTGTTCTTGACAGGTGTCTGCCACAGCGCTCCGCTTAAAATATGGACCCGCTATCCTCTGAACCCACAGCTGGAAAAGAAATAGAGAGAGCACACATAAAAATCCTGGTGGATTTCCATGCCGTTTATGTAGATTAAGCGCATAATAAATAACTAAAACTGATAGCTACTTTCAGACATTAGCCTGAGGGGATAAACATCTATTAGCAGATTAAACAAAAATAATAACCGCGAGTCACTCATCTTAAAAAGCAAGAAGTTAAAAGACGCCAAGCTGAGGAGGGAAAAGTCAAGTCATTTCATATATTCCAAACAATTTACAGAATTCTTCATGAAAGGGAAGGAAAATAGTTTTCATTATTTAGAGGCCGCTAATTTTTTTCCACAAAGAAAGTGACACAGGAAAGTGACGCTAACCACCCTTGATAATTTGGGGAGTGCACTTAATCAACAGTAATTAATTTCATATTTATGCCAGAAATAGATCGTGACAACAGAGCGGTTAGGAGTCTAGCAGACGCATCCGAACAGGAAGTTTAAGTGCGGCGAGCGGGTAGAAACTCAAAGTGACAGGCGATCCTTTGGGAACCATAACTCCGGATAGCGCGGGCCGTGGAGAATCCAGGTGCTCGCACAAGCACACGGGGCTGAAACATAAAGCAGAAGCAAAGAGGTGAGGAACGGATAACGGATTCAGCGCGAGGAGACACAGCATTCGCTTCTGCCTTTGAAATCCAGACCAGTTGCTATCAAAGCGCTGCTTCACACGCCAGGAATGAAACGGGAAGGAGCTGAAGATTTTTTACAGCGCAGTCGCGAGTAATGTAGCTACAGGAAGAACTGGAGACACCCTGCAGCGGTCCGATCTGTTTCTGTCAGCCGCGTCCGGCCCGTTCAAACTCACATTGGATTTTAGGGCTAAATGGAATTTGAAAAGAAATAAACAGAAATCGTTCATTAACATTAAGTTTGCTCCGTTCGATTAAATTACTCAGATGTTAAACTAGACAGTAACATCCGTTTTATCATCTAAATAATATTTAAGATTTGATTATCTAGACACAGAAGTACAATAGTCTAAACAGTGCTCTCTCCGTTTAGTTTAATGGCTAAATATCAACAATAAGTTGCAAACTTTGCTGAATAGCTGATGCAAAGAATTTAGCAATGCTAATTCCACAACAAAACCTGCCAAAACCACCAATACAGGGTCAACAAACAGCATTCCCTGCCTCAGTCAAACTGCTTTCCTGATGCAGCTGTACAGTATGCATTTAAAGACCCCCTCCCTCCGCATCGTACATGCAGCCAAACCCCAAACACACTGTATTGATTTTTATAATCTGTTTACTCGTCTCCTGCACTCCCGAGTATACCGCCGGACAGCGTGATTTGCCCCGCGGCGCTCGGTAGAGCCCGGCATGTTTCAGCTTTGATCATCGTTCAGTCAGTGGATTAACATATGCAGACTCTCTTCTGCTCTTTGTCGTCAAGCCTACTAATAAATCTATGGCTTCCCTGTGATCAGCTGAAGGCCACGAGTCAATCAAACCGCCTCACACTCCAGCGGTCTCCACAAAGGACGGGAGCTCTTTGTCTGCAGTGCAAAAAAAACCAGAACCAAGCTGTTCAAATCATGCACAAAATATATAATATACAATAATATTAAGTGTTGACTGTGGAGAACTAGCCAAAGCTAAAGAACTAGCTAAAAACTGAGCACAATTTCAGACTGTTTTTCTTAACATTTCCCCAACGTTCCCATTACATAAATGTTACTTTAAAAGTTGAAACATTAGAAGCATCCATGTTAGTCAAGCTCTTTTGTAACATTTTTAAAATGTTCCACCTGCAACTTAATATTTTCAATATGCTATATAATGTTAAAACGTTTTACTAACATTACTATATGAACTTCCTTGGGAACTGTGGAAAAACTTTCAGAGAATATAAGACAACATTCTGAGAACCTTCAGCTAATCACCCACAGCGCAAATTCTTAATGGACAAAAAGTGTGAATTTAAGCAATGAAGCAGGCGGCTGCAACAAAGCATGTCCTAAAAAGAACTGGCTACCTAAATAAAGCTGCCCTGAACTAAAAGCCTCATTTATCATGAGGAGAAAATAGATTGGAGCACTATTTCTGTTTTCATCATTGCTTGCTGTGCTCTGCACCCCTTAATTACAGACAGGTGGGTCTGTGACCTCTTATGTTAGTCTTTACTGGCACACATTGGCATTCAGTTTAGGCAAAAGCTCCTGAGAGACTGGGAGCCACTGGCCCCATTGGCAACTGATGGAAGTAGGGCAATAATATTTCCACTGTGAATTAGCTTTGCTAGATTTTTCCAGCCTTAAAGATCAACTAGGACACCTGCAAATACGCCGAGCTGACTGCGTTAGATGCATCACAAGGTTAAAGTTCGAGTCCTGACTCTAAATTCTGATTGGATGAGCCGAGTTTGACCGTAAACCGCACCTGCTAAATTTGAGAAACGCAGTCAGACGTGTAGAAAATCTGTCTTGCAACTAAACCGCTACAAATTACACTGGTAATGAGCAGAAAAGTGTAGTAAACTCTCTCTATAAACCAGCCCGGGCGAGCAGCGAGGAGTACAGCGACCTTTGTGTCTGGTGTTGAGGCCCTATTAAAACAGAGTCTTGCCTGCTGCTAGAAACACATTCTCAAACCGTGGAAAACCAATCTCACAGCAACTGCCAGACAATCAGCGATGCGCCGCGCGGGGTCGAAACAGCGCCGACCCGCTGATTCCACAACAGCAGAGGTGAACAATCCCTGACGCACTGATGAGCGCTGCACAAACATCAGACAGGTACAGCGGACCTCCCCACGACCCGCCTCGCCGGCCCCGTCTGATGCCAGCGCCTTTTATTTGGGCCGATAGCGGATGACGGATTGGCAAATATCGATCATGGCAGTGTTCGTAAAACTCTCCCTTCAGGTTTGAGAGGTGATTACTGGTGGACCCAGCTGATGCTGTCTGGGTTTGTGATCAAACTCAGAATTCAAACACAGCTCACACTCAACGTTTGTAAACTCCTCCTAGCCTTTAGAATAGTGCTTTTCTAACCCATGTTTTCTAAACACCCACAGCCACAAGTGCCTTTCATCAAACCAGAAACAAGCTCATTTTAACTTAATCTATGAGCATAAAAATGTTGCCCTAGGGGAGTTAAAGGTGGGGTAGATAATTTTATAAGGCAAGCAATAGCAACCTAGTTTGAAAGCTTGAGATCTCTCCTTCCATTTAGTGATGTGGAAGCCACGCCTCCTTTAATAAAGATTACAGGTTTGCAAACACATACAAACATTATATATAGCAAATATTTACACAGACAAATTCCAACCACTTACAAATGGCTCCCATTACATGCATTTATATTTACAGATGCATTTTGCGTTATAATTAGTCATTAGCTCAACAAAGCAAACCTGGAGAAACGCAACCTGCCTCCTGGTTGGGATCACAGGAGCTGCGGACACGCCACACGCATCCTGGGAAAAACAAAGACAGATATTTAAAAACAGCCTCGCGGATGCAGATGCAAAAACACGCCACAGCCCGTGTCCGTCTCCATCTCCATCACGTTTGTTTGGCCATAACGAGGGTTTTTCGGTGGGGCTCTTTCTCCCCCCTCGTGTTTGCGATGGGAAAGAGGTTATTAATTAAGGATACGAAGCAGATTTTGACAAGGGTTCCCGAGTGGCAAGCGGTGTGGATACTTGCCGTTGACCTGCCCAGCGGGGGTAGCAGGCGCCTGTTTGAGGAAGCGGGTGGAGGAGGGCTGGGCCGGCTTCATGCTGGCATCCAGGCCCTTCCACGTCTGCGTTGGTGCTTTGAAGTGTCACCTTGAGAGAAGAGCCAGTGGCCGGGTAGAGTAAAGGAGTGGCACCGCTTGTGTTGCCAGACACGGTGCTTTTAATATTACATGGGCTCCCGTCCATATCTCTGGATATTGCTTCTGCTTGATTTATTCAGAAAGTGGATCTTTCTCCTTTCCATGCTGTGGTTCGACACCTGCGCAGGTCCAGCCGGACTTTGCACACGGACGTCGGGTGTTTTTCGTCACAGCTGTTGCAACACAAACACGTTTTAACTGCGAGTCAAATAGTTCAATTGAAAGCTGTCGGTCACACAAAGTCGCATCCAGCAATAGCAAATAACATTAACACGATATATTGTTTTGCACAATTCACAGAACTGGCCCTGATTTTAAAACATCACCTCTACGTTTCAGTATAAAACTGAAGGGCTGTTGTGACACGTTTTGATTTTGTTTGCATTTAACAATAAAGTGCTTCTGTGTGGACAGTGTGTAAAACCAATAAGAAGGATATTTGATAAGATCCGACCAGAAACGACACCCTGTGCGCCTCTTACACCCGCCCCAGACCGCAAATAGCGGGTTTATCAGTCCTGACATGCGCAGACTTTCATGTGCAGTTTTTAATCAGATTAAACCCAATCGCAGCTTTAATGGCCCTTTTCACAAAAACCGAGAGGAAGAGAATTAAAATAATTAAACCTCTGGGATTCCTGCTTCTCTTGTTCTCCGTCTCCCTCTTTCCTTTTAAAGTTTTGCTTGGCTAAAACATTCAGAAAGAGGAAAACAGGAACTATCCTGTGCTGATAAAACGCAAAGCTTTCCTTCAGCTGTGTGCTAGTGTAAATGCTTATTTATCTCTAAGGCACAAACCATCCTCAAAAAGTGCGATTATTTATTCATAGACTTTTAAGCTATTAATGAGGACAAATGAAGTCGGTTTTAGGAGTGTCAGTACGAAACATGCTTACCAAAAATGATCTTGTTTTGCATCTTTGCTTAAGCAGGAGTCCATGTGGAATAAGCAAAAACATTTAACTATTACGAGGCTTTCAAAACAAACAAAAACGTGCATGATGCAGAATAAAAAACAACAACTCGTGCATTTGATAAAATAGTTTGAAATCGTACTTAAATATTCGTGTTTCCCACGTTTCCCAAGTCCTTCCCAAGTCCTGGGAAGATTAAAAGAGATGCTTTTTACTTGCTATGTTTAGGCTACGATAAACAATTTTGCAAGAAAATATCTAATGGTGATAAATGTTCATTTTATTACCTGATTAGGAACCTGGTTGATTTTATTTACACAGTGAAACTATTTCACACCATTTTCACACTTGGATGCGGTTATTCCTTTAATTATCATTCCTAA
This sequence comes from Yasuhikotakia modesta, assembly GCA_036877545.1. Taxonomy (NCBI): domain Eukaryota; kingdom Metazoa; phylum Chordata; class Actinopteri; order Cypriniformes; family Botiidae; genus Yasuhikotakia; species Yasuhikotakia modesta. The sequence continues at coordinate 19,369 of JBAJNP010004986.1, read as the reverse complement.
ATGAATGAAAAAATAAAGACGAGCCCTTGATACCAGGATCTACAACATTTTCAGGAGAAAGCTGGAAAATAATGAAATAAAAATCAGACTCTTTATAAGCCGATCATATCTGCATGGCGTTGCTTTAACTTCACGCCTCGCCTCCTGCGTCCCTGTATTTCATAGAGTTGCATTTCAAGTTGGCAAAGAGAGAGCACAGAAATCCCTTTGCTGTGAATACTTAAGATTTATATTTAAAATTTCATACAATCTTTGAAAACATTGAGGAGCAATTTCGTATTTGCACCGACATCTAATTTCTCAAGTAGATTCTGAAATCACAAATTGGTGCGGATTCCCTCTGCGTCCAATTATCCAGAATCAGTTTTCCTGACCCCGTGGAGTACTGCTAAATTAAACATGGGATTTTTTTGGACTCGGTCGTGAAATAGTCCTACATATGCACGCGTTTGATAAACTAATCTTACTTTCTCTGTTGCCTCTCCGGCGCTGAATCTGAACCCGGCGCCCGGCGTGGGAATAATTGCGCCTTATGTTTTGGTCATTATCCCAACATAATGTATAAAAATAAGGGATTCGGCCGGTCTGCCGACTTTAGGAATATTGCACGTGGACATTGGTCTTAAGAGAGCCAAATGCAATGAAAATATAAATGCAATTCATGAAACGGATTATTAGAAACAACGACGAAGTTAAATAAAAGAAAAGTCACTTTGAAGATGTACTGAATTTTACAGAGATGGTTTTTTTGTAGGAAAGGGATAAACCTGCATCGGGTGTATCGTTTGACCTTAAATGCACGTGCGGACTCACCTCTACACGCCGTCGGAGTCGATGCTGCACCTGTTGATAGATGCGCAATTATTGACAGCACAAGAGCAACAGCGCCTCCTAGTGGCCCCCGATGGGATGTTTGAACCGAGGGTCTCGCTTTCCTGTTGAGTTTGAGTTGAGCTAAAACCCAGATCAAACTCAAGCCCTGGTAACTTTCTAACAATCCTGAAGAACTTGATTTAGTTTAACCAGGGTTACAGCTGAAATCAACAGAAATGTGACCTGTGGCTTTGTGGACAATTGTTCTGTAGTTGATTTTATGCTTTAAGACATTATGATGGTTAGAACAGATTTAATCTAGTCACAGGTGAAAAAGTTTCTTGGCATACAAAACAATTTAACTCCAATATTTTCACTATTAGGTGAGACAGAAAACTCAGGAGGAGTTCGCTGTATCTTAAAAACATTTACCTCCCACCTAAGGGTGAAAATATTGGAGTTAAATTGAAAATACACTTAAATCACAAATGCAATAAAATGCTATAGCATTAGATTAAGAATCATAAAACAGTAGCATTTATATTTAAAGAAAGCATGTACAGTTGCCACACTTACTGCACCAGTAAAGTGGAAATAGCTGTTACACGGTAAACTGAGTTAAGTCTTAAGAAGCTGTAGCTTATTTAAACACATTTGGACAAACGTTACTCACCCAAATCAGCTACAAATCATTATACAGTCAACAGCCAAGGAACTGATGTTTTCCAGCCGCCGCTGCTTGTAGGGCCTCAAATTATGTTTCAGACATCAAAGCAAAACCAATCGAGCAGAAAAATAATCAAGACAACCCCGAATCTGTAGTGCAAAACATTGAAGATGATTTTATTTTCGTCATTCACAGTTAACACAAGCAACTGCTTCAATAACCTTATCCAAACTACCCCCCCAACAAACCCCAGATCTTTCATCTGCATCAAAGGATTTCCACCTCATACGTGTTCCTTTCATTTCATACTGATTGTACCTTGTGTCTCGTAAAGTCATAGTTCCTGTTGTTGGCATTAAAGAGGATTGTTGTACATGCTCTACATAGCAAGGCAGAAGGAACAGAAGATTTCAAGAGGACAACAGGATTTGGTAACTTTCTTCGTAAATTACCTCAAACTTGGGCCTTCATGTAGAAATGACTTGGCGATAATTCCCGCTTCAGTCTACTCACTTCCTGCAAAACCTCAACAAATAAGGTCCTCACCTCTCTGAGAAACAAGCAGTGGACAAAAACTGATGAAGAACGTGGAGTCTGATATGTACTCATGACAACAGATATGCTTACTTAATGACAAAACCAGCACATTTAAACTCTACACAATAATGTTGTATTGAGTATTTGGCACTCAGGAGAAAATTAGTAATATTTAAACAATCGCGTACACTGACGTAAGAGGCTAAAATACTACATCACCAAAGCTGGTAAGTTATACAAGACCATAACTACCAGGTTAAACAGAGCTAAATGGATGAAGATTTCTCAACCAGTTCAGTTTCAGTGGATCTCATTGAGAGTTTGGCTTTGGCATTATCGCTTACCAAGTTACTGAATTCGGTAAGTATGAAGGTATCTGACCTGGTATGAAACTTAAGATTATTTAGATTTTATTTTTATTATAATTTAAATGCTTCCGTTTAGTTGTGGTCAATGATCTAAATCACTAAACTGGTTTAAAAGCAGTGGTGAGTAACTGGAAAGACTTTCTCCCAAACCAGTTTGAAAATGACAAAAAGGGAAGAGACGACAAAAATAAATAAATTAATATAAAAGATTCTTCTAAACATGCTGGACCTTCTTGTTTTGGTTGTAACATTTATAATCCACTTTCACCAGATCAGATGTAATCTGTGATTAAAATGGATTATCCATGATGAGTAACAACTGACAGTGCAATTTAATCCAGAATTAGTCTGAGCCTAAATCTGGGATACAGGCCTCAATTTCATGCCACAAATACACACACACACGCACACACACAGAGATCATACATGCATGTGCGCACAGACACACACACCATACATACATTCATACACACACATCATACATGCATACACACACACACACACACGTGCACACACACACACTCACACACACACAGAAACTTAAGAATAAACATGATTTCAGAGCATGAAAATGTCCCTGACATGTCTATGTTTAAACCTGATGTCTTAAAAAAAAGAAAACAGTTCTGCTTGGCATGAGACGATCGGACCACCCTCAAGGGCTGTTGAGCTACGAGGACCATCATAACTCAAATCAAAGTACTTTGCTTCTAATATCCTAAACTCAAAGCCTCCACATGTGACAGTAACTTTAAAATGATCGAATAAATTATGATGTAACAGTAACATTTATGGTGTGAAATAAAGTGGGCTTGATATTGACAGTGTGGCTGTCTCTGAAAGCACATTTTTAACCATTTTTAGTCCACTTTCTCCAATTTTGGTTTTATTAATTCACTGGCTCCAAATCCTGTTGTCGGCTTGAGGACATGGGACAGTTAACACTGAAAATTGAAAGAGTTTTGCCTTACGCTCTAATATCTAATAACTTTAGCTCTCCATTCGAGCTAAACGTCCTCCACACCTCCTTCCATTTGTTTCTTCTCTGCAACTTTAGCTGTGCTCCTGGTGACTTTCATTGTAGTCCATGATCCTCAGCGTCGGCTGCCTGGGCCGCTGTGGGCATCTTGAGCCAAACGTGTCTCGGTTACTGGTTCTCTGTGGACCAGCCTGGGTTTCTTTAGGAGACGTGATCAGGGTGAAGCTCCGGGCGGAGGAGGAGCCAGGAGCGTTGGGCATGGACTTCGCTTTCGGTTCCACGCAGAGCTCAGTCTTCAAGCCCTGTGATAGGCCGGTGAGACGGGGAGGCGGGGCGTCATCCTCATCGCACTGGCTCTCGCTTTTGTTGCGGAACAGCTCCCTCGCGCGCATGCCCAGAAAGCTCTTGGCGCTGGGGTAGGAGCCCACAGTGAGAGGGGTCCCGGCGGGAACCAGGGGTCCTGGGGGCCCCAGTGGGGAATGCGGGCGATGGGGGGGTGGCTCCACTAGAACAGGTGGGGGAGTCCCTCGATTTCCATTGGATGTAGAAGAACTGGCTTTGGGTGGCCCAGTTGATGAACGGTTGCCGTTGCCACGTGGAGATTGAGGAGTTTGGTTCTCCTCTTTGGTAGCTGTCGTCACCGGGCGTCCCACCACTATAACGCTAACAAACCCAAAACAAGCAGAAGATCCATGAAAAAGGTCTGTTATGTAAAAAATGACATTGGGGGGAAAAGTGGGTGCTTTAAAAAAAACAAAAATGGGCCCCTAAAAGTGCCACAAACAAAAGTACAAAATTAGTGTTTTCGTTTTAGGTGTTCGTTCTTACCTAGGCTCTGTGGAACTGCAAGGCTGAGCAGCGCCCTCTGCTGGTGGGGTCAAAATAATGGCAGAGGACTCTTCCGTTTCCAGCCTGCTGTACAGCTGCAAAAGCTCAGCCTGCAGGGCCAGCGCTATTCTCCGCTGGGTCTGGTACCTGCTCTCAGAGGCCTGCAGCTCCCCTCTGAGGAGGTAAGACAGTAACACGGTGAGAAAGACTGACATTAAAAGCTCTTTTAATCGCTGTCACACTGTTTTTTGGGCTTGACAACCCGTGGTCACTATAAAGTGATACTACAGAAAACTTGGTGAAAACTTAAAAAAAAAAAAATTTAATCTATTGAATTTAAAACACAGTATTTGAAAGAGCAGAAGTTTTCAGGTCAACCATAAAAGAACATTTTGTGTGGATTTTATTTAGACACACATTCAAAACACACACACAAATCACATTTTATCCAATTATGCACCCAACACACAAATCCAATAAAGGCTTAATTGAGTGTCTTGTGCTCACACAACGTTTGCTTCATGAGACCATCAGCTCTCATACCTGGCCTGAGCCTTGACGTCTTCCAGAAACTTCTTCTGCTCTGCAATCAGATGTTCCTTCTTGGACAGCAGCGTCTCCAGCTCGGCCACTCTCTGCTGAGCTGCATCCAGCTTCTGGCTCTGGAATAACAGACTCTGCTTCAGACGTTCTGTCTCCTTCCCCCAGGATCTCTGGATCATCTGCACCTCCTGCAGGAGAAACACAGAGGAGCAGAACGTTGAAATGATTGGAGATCAAGGAGATGCTGGGCTTCCGGAGCTCCTGGTGGGACGTGTACCTTGCTGGTGTCGGGTTCAGCCTGCTGCAGTTCCTGCACACACAGTTTGTGAGCTTCTCCCAACAACAGCAGCTGCTTGTTTAGAAAACTCAGCTGCTGCTGGGCAGTTTCACTCGATGATAACTGAGGACAGAAGAAATGACTGTTACTGCACCACCTGCTTTCATTTCAAGTCTCCCTGCAGTCAGTATTTTATCCCTTTGAACTCATCTTTAATAATTAAAATGACACTTTATCTTTCTTTCCTATAAAAACATCTTCATGCCCTCAAAATACATTTTGGCTTCATTAGGAACACGTGGGATAATAAATATGCAGATTTGTCCCCGCCCCCACTCAATCATACCAGCTCATGCTATATGATTAACTCATATTTGTTGACGTGGCTGGTTAACGTGTGTGAAACAGGCTGTTTTTGGTAAAGTCTGTGTCTTAGTTACCTTTGCAGTGAGCTGGTTCAGCAGATGCCCCGTGTGACACACCTTGTTGTTTGCCCTCTGAAGCTCCGCCTCCATCTCGCCAATACGCTTCTGGCATTCTTGTAACTTACTCTGATTGGTGGGTCACAAATGCATGTTAGCTAATGCATGTTAATACAAAACACACTTCTAAAGTCTGTATAACAGACTAAGGTTTGAAAATGAGTGTGTCAGTAAGCAACACAATGAGTGTGTCAGTAAGACAGAGGGTGTAGGGCACCTGCAGCTCCTGGTTTTTGGTGTAGTAATCATCTCTGCTCTGCTGCAGTTGGCGTATCTGGCTGTGCAGCCGTGTCACCACCGTCTCCCGGTCGTCCCAGAGCTGTCGGTACCTCTGCTGCTCCACCTGTAAGCTCTCCCTCAGAGACATGATGTCCACACCCTGCAGATTCAACTGGTCCTTCTGCAGGGACACAGACACATACAAACTCCAATACAGGCCCTGGTTCTTTACCGCCCTCTAGTGTTCAACACAGGTAAACGCCTGACAAATACATAAACAGGCCTCATAAATGTTAATCAACAAAGATTAGTTGGAGTGGTTGCTGGTTAACTACTGGTTAAAAGAGATGGGTGGTTACCATGGCGTTGTTCTGCTCCTCCAGCGCGGTGGCGTTGATGATGCGGCGGAGCAGCCGGCGGTTGCGTACGGCGTGCTGCTCTCGCTTGTAGCGCTCGTACAGAAGCTGGTTGTGCAGCAGGAGCAGCTGACTGCGCAGAGTGTGCAGCTCATCTACAGGTGCAGAACCTGCGCAGATCGATGACAGACAGACAGAAACCAATATTAAGAAGCTTCTTCCTGAAGGAAGGAAGGAAGGAATAAAGGAATAGACCAATAATAGCGTTTACAAAGTAAAGTGAGTATTAGTTGTCTGGTCATGTGATCTGCATGCAGATGTCTCACCTTTAAGATTCAAATAGATTTTAGTGTGGTATGAATTTATTGCACTGTAAACATTTGTCAAATTTGTTATATCTTTCTTTAGGTGTAAATTTAGTTGTAAAACTTGTTGATTCTGTAAACAGAACAAACATCTCCGTCCACTTGACTTTTTCACTTTTATTTGTCTGGAACTCAGCACTGTTTTCACAAGCAGCGAATGCGTGTCTGTGCTCTGCTGTTTACCTCCAAAGTGAGTCCAGTCAGCTGACTTGCTTGGCAGGGGTAATCTGAGAGCAATCGTTGAAATGTTGGAGAAAATGAAAAAGAGGCAATCAACAAGGTCAGTAAAAATGTGACAATCATTTTGAACACACTGCTGCTCTGGCAAGTCTTTTTGGACAGAACCCGCTCTGACCGGAGCCAAAGCCCACCTAAATGTGTTTACACTCAGTAACCCGACTCAATTATGTGTCGTCTTGTGAAGGCCTGTGTCTGTGCTATAGGGCAGGGTGGGGAAAGAGCTCTGATTGTATTCCTCTAACACTGGCTCTGCTGTTGTGCTGTTGACTGATTTGTGTTGCGCTGAATGTGGGACGGGACAATATGGATAGTTGTTTTCAGTGTGATAGTGAGTTTATCTGCAACCGGTCTGACCCCGTTCAAACCACTTTCTCCACAACATCCTCAGAGTCCTTCTTCAGAAACAGGAAGCATAAGCTAGATTTTGACATTCCTTGTGTATACCAAACTCTCTGCTACACTTGTAGGGCAACAGGGGTGGTTAGCACATTGTTATGGGGTTGCTATGGGGTTGTGGGAAGTTGCTAAGCAGGAAAATAAAGTCTCAAAATATACTGCAGTGTTCAAACCCTTTATTACCCCAGCGCTTTAACCACCCAATGCTAACAGTTTGCTAATTTCTTTAATGCTACAATCGAAGAAAAATAAAACTCACCGTTTCAGCACCTTGTCGTGGGCATCACTGCCCTGCTGCACAAGACGATCCAGCACCTCCAGGGGGGATGCAGTTACAACCCCCTCTACACCCTCCTCTTCCCCAAGCTTGCCCACATCACCTCTCTGTAGCCTCTCCAAGGCCACTCGCTGCACGATCTCAGAGGTCTTCCGGCCCACAAACAGAAAAGCCGTCCGGGGCAGAGCCATGTCAAACAGCGCCTCGTACGGTACGGCCTGCGGTTTGCACGGACTCGGGGAGCACAAGCCGTATTTCAGGGCTTCGTCCTCCAGCGCAGATGGGCTCTGATGGACGTGGGCGTGTGTCGGATGTTCGATGGGTGTGAACACTGGCTGGAAAGACCAAGGATGCTCCTGGGACGTTCCTCTGCTCACCCCACCTCTCTCCCCACCCTCTGGCTTATCGGGCGTGGCATTGTGAGGGTCCCGGATGGAGCCGCTCGGGACGGAATAGTGGAGCGGTTTTTCCCGTGTTCCGGTCAGGGTCTCAGGGGTGCTAAAGAACGGCGAGTCGAAGCCACGAAGCGCAGCTAAATCGCGCTTCTCCTCGGTCAGTTTCTGGAGCTCTTCTGTGATGGCAGCTGTGGAAATGACACACGCAAATGTTTGTGCACAGACCTCGTAACCAGTGTTGCCTGAGATTTGGTTCAGTTTTAGGACAAAGACAACACTGATCACACATACTGATCAGATCTATAGCTTAAACACACTGTAATTCACTTTGAATGAAAGCGTTTGCCAAATGTACAAATGTAAATGGAGTGTGAACAAGCTTCGGTCGTGTAGTGAGCGCCAGGCTCAGCAGACTTCAGCAAAGCTGTGTTGATCTTCTGTCAATGCCACAAGCAGCTGCTGAGGTCCCTGATCTCACCATCTTCTCTCTCTTTCTCGAGTCTCAGTTGCTCCTGCATGTAGGCGGAGACCTCCGTCAGAGTCATGGGCACGTTCTCCCCGCTGCCATCTTGGGATGAACACAACAACACATTCAATCCAAATAACGGTCTCATAACATTTCCCATAACATCTCTTTAAAGCATCACCTCTGTGATTGATCACTTCAGGCCCAGCTTTTTCGAGCTCTCTGATTGGCTCCTGCCTGACCAGGGCAGGTTTGGGGTGGTCTAAAAGTCTGCCGTCCTAAAGAAACACATATAGAGAAACTATAAAAGATTTCACTGATTTGAGATCAGATCTAAAGGGAGAAACATTAGAAGGTCACAAATCAGCACATGAGCACTTGAGTACCTTGCAGGGTGGACTGGCGGTGCCGCGGGGCAGCGTCAGGGGGGGGAACTCGTCCGAGAGGCTGGGGGGAGGCGAGGCGGCCGCGGGTGTGCTGGAGGACGGGGTGCCCTTACCACCTGCTGGAGGTAAACAATGAGACCTTTAAACTTACCCAATGCAAAAGTATTTACTACAGGAAACACAGTCACCAGATGTGGAGCTGTAGAGGCGAGTGGGCAGGTGAGAGGCACTCAGGGACAGTTCAGGGTTTGGCGACATCCCACGGGAAGATGGGGGCGTGGCCATGCCACACTGGGAGGAGGGGCTCCAGAGGGAATCTTTAAAGCCATACGTGGCATTAAATTCGCAGCTGGAGTTCTAAAAATAAACAAACACACAAAATGTGAGTCTCCTGACTGCTCCTGCAGACTCCAGAGATTATCTTTAATGAGTTATTTACCGAGACACGTGTAAACAAAAACACATTTATCCCACTTATTTAATATTCGATTCAACTGTTTGCTTTCCCACAAAACGTACAACAGTTCACACACAACACTAACACACATGCAGTGAATGTAAAATGGCAGACTAAAATATAATTATACAAATATAATAAATAACTGTATTTGCCAACAATAAATATTTGACCTGAAAACAATCACAGTCTGACCACAGGAAGGTCAGAGCTAGAATAAAAAACTCTTTTCTTTTTTGCAATAACGAAATGTTCCTTCATCAAACTGCAGGAAAACTGTCTCTCAAACCAACCGTGAGAAACCAAAAATCTGCATGGATGCGAGTCTCAGAGAAACACAAACACGCAGCCGACCGCTTGTTTTCAGCCTTGAGTGCATTTGGCACAACAAAGATCCTGACAGTGGGAGGAAACAGGGCCGGCGTCATTCCCGTTACCGGGGCGACTGTTTTTGCGTCAGCTCAGCAATGGCGTGTTTTTCTTTTTAAAGCCTTGTACACCCACCAGAATGACTCAACAGCATTCCCTCCTTCCTCTGTGCTTCTCGGTCTGCCTGGAGAACAAGCAAATGATTCACGGACAGGGAAGGTTGGGGGGGGCTCTGGTGTGGAAAGGGAAGGGAGGGGTCGAGGATGGGTGATTTATAGACAACAGCTGACAAACAAGAGGGAGGAGAGAAGCGGAGCTCTGAATCTGTTGTGCAAGCAAGTGGGCCGACCCACAGATTTGGTGGGCTCTGAGCTGGGACCAGTGCTCCTGTCTGCTGCAATTGTAATGTAAACCAAACACAAGCAGCAAAAACACAAGCCTGTTTCTAAACAGATTTCCTTAACATTTGCACCCGCTGTTAAAAAAAACCCACAGGACAGACTTGCGCCGTTGGTTAAAGGTTCAAGCGTTGACCTCTCACCTGCCGGCGGGTTCCGGTGGGGCTGTGGTAGGGGTGCTGAGTCCCTGAGAACGAGGAGAGAGCCAGAGGAGGAATCGACTGGCGAGGGGTGGAGAAATGAGTGGAGGAAAAACTTCCTGCAAAGGGCAGAAACATCTCCAGAATAAACATCCTGTCACATTTCTCAGACATGCAGAAATAAAAGCTTCAGACCACTGAACTACAACAGACTAAACAACGTATTTGACAGAATCGGGGCCTGATTTTATGCGGTTTAACTTTACAACCCGTTACAATTAGCTGAAGCTTCTATGCAACAATATTTACTACACGTTTATTTTATGAAAACTCTCCAAAGGGCGTTTAGTGCCTAAAGGGACGGATTGAATAAACATTAACACATGCTGTTAATTTAGGCTATAAATGTCTCCTATTGATGTTGTAAATAATGTTTAGTTTCTTGCACTCAGCGATCATAAGACTTATAAACTTCTTTATTGTACGTTGTCTGGGAATTAACCCCTAAAACAGGCATTATAACATCAGTCGAAAGTCACAGGCCATCTTGGACTAAATTCAAACCTACAATGTTTTGGTGACCAGCTTAGATTTTGGACCACTAAGCTGCAACATCCTACCTGACACTAAGGGGTTACTGGGAGTGTGTTACCATAGCTACTGTGGAGATCAGCGTAGGGGCTGGCAGTGCAATCGGCCGGACGCTGCTGTAAGTGGGCACAGAAATGATCAGGCATGGTGGCATAGCCCTCTTCACAGGACGCCTCCTTAGGGTCCAGAGACACTTTGGCACACTCGATGACAATGTCATGGACCTCAAACCGCTTCCACCTGCAGCAAAAGACCAAACAGAGGAGTGTGGTTGTCCTTTTTCTCTGTGTGTGTCATTTACTGGCATGGTTCAATGACTCACCTGCTGGGGTCTAACTCGTGGTCCTTGGTTCCGGTTAGTAACTCTGGGTGAATTCTAACATGCTCCAACATTGGCTGAAACACACACATTTATATTAATATGTCTTCTGTAAAAGGTGCAGTTCCATTAAATGCTCGTCCAATCATTGCATTCACTCCGTTGTTTTCATAGCTCAATGTTTTCATAGCTAGTTTGCTACTTCTAAACACCAACAATTAAATTTCATTTATAATACATTATATAATCTGTAATACTAGAGCAAATATATGGCATCCAACACATGAGTGAAACAGCCTGATTTTATGTCATTTTTAATGCTTGCTAACTGCTAATCGCAAAAATATATATATATTTTTGCAAGAAAAACATGATTGCAAGTAAACAGTAAACGCTTGTTTTACTCTCTCAGGAAACCCCATGGAATTGTGGGAAATAACTGAAAATAACTGAGAATAACTCACCCTGACCACCTCTTCAAAGGTGTCCATGTTCTCCTTCATGCTGTAGTGAGAGCGCAGGTACGACACGAAGTTACAGGGGTACATCCCATAGAGCCGATGGAAGAGTGAATAAACGCTGGCGTACAGGTGGATCAGATAAACCTCTGGTATGTGCCCTGAGGACCACAGCACTGGTTAGTATCTGCTTTAGGTGCAACCTACTAAGAGCACTTGGATCATACGGTGTTTAAATGGAAAGCACCTGGAGAAACGTACAATGAAGAACATTTTAAACATCTCACCTGGGGTTCTGAGGTTCCAGGAGGCCAAACGACCAAATATGTCAAAGAACTCATAGAGATGTTGCTTGCCAGCTTGAGGAATCATGGGTAACAGAGTGATGAGCACCAGGACTCCAGTTATCAGAACCACAACATCTGTGTCTGTCTGTAAAACCCAGGAAAATACTGTTTAGACTCGACACATATCACCAGAAACACGTGTAACACGGAACGACAGAAGATGTTTTCAGCTCACCTTGAGGCATTTGAGGAGAGATAGCAGCAACGGATAGCGAGCGATCTTGTGGATCCAAGATGGCTGCTTACGAACAACGTGCCCCAGCAGAGTGAGCGTGGGCAGGCGACACGGGGCTTTACCCATGCATTCATTCATTTTATCAAAAAGATGCTGGAAGGAGAAAAAAAGAAAGACAGCAGAGTCAGGTTAACATACGGCAGACGATTAACTGCTGACAAAACGTTTCTCTGCCCTAGACGTTTATTAAATATGAATGAAAGAAAATGGATGATGCTTTGACATAAGATCGCTGACCATTTACCCTGATGCAAAACAACAGTTTAAATTATTTGTATCTGTTTAACCATTTTTAACTGTTTATTTTAAGAATAACAGTCATAATATTCATAATAATCCTGAACTCATCCTGAAAATCATAATAAAATAAAACCTCATAAACTCCTTCATAAGGTCATATCACTTCTTCATATGGGTCCTACAGAACCTATATTTTATATCTATGAGAGAACCAGTGACATGTTTACTTACCTTGTCATGTGGTTCCCTCACTGAGGACAGGATGTGAACGGCCTGGGCGGAGTTTGTCTCCAGGAAGTAATCAACCAAACCGTTGAGCAGCACAGACCCTCGATCTGAAAATCATGAACCAACACCAACCGCCAGTCAACGATAAAACCACGCAAAGACTTGCTTGTGAAATAAGTCAAGAAAACTGAACTACTAACATATTAACAAGAAAGTAACTCTGCTTTTGTAATTCCATCCTTCTCATGTCATTTTAAACCTATATGACTTTTTATTCTGTGGAACACAAAAGAAGATACTTTGAGAAATTCCTTGGTGGTTCTGCAACAATACAACAGAAGCCAATGGGTGCCACTGTGGTCTGATTACCACCATTCTTTAAAATATTTTTCTGTGTTCCTCAGAAACAAAAAAAAGTGACACAGGTTTGGAATGACATGTAGGAGAGCAGATGATGGAGAACTTTCCATTTTGATGGAGTCTGACCTGTGCTGAGTTGTTCGTTGATGAGACCTTTGATCTCCTCCAGCTGGTGGAGGTCAGAGGTCTCCAGCAGAGGGAGCAGCTCCAGAACATTCAGCTGTTCCCTGGACATGATGGTACGAACAGCGCTGGAGATCTGAGGCGGGTGTCTAAAATGGACTAGGGAGCGGCTCTCAGACGTCACTCTCGCGGCATCCAGTGTCCTGCCCGGCCTGGAGGGTCGCTGGGCCGCCCGTGGATCCGGTCTCCAGGCACCACTAGAAGAAACATCCAACATTCTAGAAACCTCCATGTGAAAATAAAGCGCTTATGAGGACGTTCTGTGGTTCCTGCCTTAAGTAAACCGAGAGCGTGAAGAACGCTGCAAAGTGCATAAAAAGGTTCACAGAATGATGACACACCATTACAATCGCATTTGACCATCAGTAACATCTGCTATAATCATGTGGGTTGCAGTTATTGCAACAGTGCAAGTAGCAAGCTGGAGATCTCTGAATAACAATTAGCCCCATTTGCAGGTTGCACATAAAAAAATTCTTCAATAATTTACTCGCCCTCATATCATTCCAAACCAAAGTATGATGTTTGTTTTTTTTGGCATGAATGCCAAAACTAAGACGACACTTCCTGAAGCACGTCGCGTTCATGTCAAGACATGACCTCGCACAGACACAATACAAGATGACAGTTGTACGTGACACTTCATTACAACAGGCACCTCCTCGCACTCATAACTTTTAATAGATTTTAATCTCAGCTTAACGCTTCAAGCCGACAGCCAGGCATGCCGGACGAACAGCTGCCGGGGACCTTGTCTCCTCGTTGGAGACCGTTCCTCACATCATAACAGCCGTTATAAGACACAAAACAATGTTCGAAGCATAACTTTTTGCAAGATGAGAAGCATCAAGGGATGGGCGAAGTCTCGCTGGGCCCTCAGTAGAAATGACTGCACAACACAAACAAAGACATTCATTGATTGACTTTATATTCGAAAGCCACAACCTTAAATAATTCTCATGTGAAAAACACTAATATTATGAAGTCCTGGGCGATCTCATCACAAACTGTGGCTGCCAGCTGGATACCAGGGCTGTTAGCAGCACAAAGACGCTTTTTATGCCACATTTGAGCCCATAAAACAAATTCCTGCTGGATGTGGTGTGTATGTTAAATTCAATTGCTGTATATTGTGTTGCTGCCAAGCCAAACAGCATTCTGAGACTCAAACCTCCCTTTAAATCTGGAGCGAAATCAAAATTTCTAAAATGAAATGAATAAAGGTATGAATCAGTCAGACACACATCTGATCTAATGTCAATATCATAAATAGCATTTAATGCTTTATGGAAATGTTTCAGTCGTGTAGAAACAAACATGCATGTGATGAGTTTATATGCCAAAGACCAACAGAAAGATTTCTGCCTTTATTAAAAAAGGTTTTACAGTAAGATTAATACCTGACATTAGTTCAAATGAAACACAGTCTTTATTCATTTAACATGTGAAACCTGACAGTTAACAATAGTTACAATGAACGACTGCATTTGCATCATCTAACATGACCAAAAACAAACGACACGCTGTAAAGACATGTTGCTTGTTTACCCCACGTTAGCTGCAATGTAAATGAATGAGACCTTAAAGTGTTTACAACACAAATCAACGGAGACCGTGCAAAATATCTCCAAATCCGAGTCATGCACGGTGGAAAGTGGATGTTTGTGTGAATAATGCCGTGGTTTCAGCAGCTTGTGTTGAAATGACCACTGGCGTAAACAGCTCGCGAGAACAATGGCCACATCTGCGGGTTATCCTCCAAAATGCGCCAACCAAACGCCACAAAACTCGTGCATTTTATCTTTATACGCCAAACTTCGCGTGTGCATGTGGAGATTTGTTACGATTCATCTCGAAACGGTGTCATTCAATGAGAAGTATTATTTCACTGACAGTACCAGGCAAGCGAGCCTTTTATCGACAAGCTTAGAGCAAATCTAAGTGACGCCTGTTAGGCTCTGTAACGCGCATAAAACACCGCGACGCGAGAAAACCAAACCTTTCGACAGTCACCGCATAGGATGTTTACACGTCGCTTTAAAATGCATCGTTTAATAAACCTGTTTACCTGTTAGAGCAACTGCACTCCACAGGGCGCCGCCATCTTGGACACCTCACAGTCCCTCCCTGCGCGGTAGCCGTCCGCAGTGTGCAGAGAATATAATCCCAAAAACAGGACTGCATCGTATCATAACAGGATCGTGACAATTGATACAAACGGCCCTAAAAGTGATTTACAGTCATACTTACACATATTATGAATGATGGCGTGAATCAGACCCACGCATGAAAGTTTAGGAGTAATTGGGCCCTAGATTGTTTGTGAGGGCGGAGGGATGCGCTGCGCTGTGATGCGGTTTTCGCGTGACTCAGGTGGCAAGCGGACGCGCTTAATAAACAACTTGCGAATTTAATAAATTAAAATTGACTTTAAACATTTTAGCAAGTATATTATATTACTATATTACATGCAACTGCATGTATAGTATAATGCACTTGTATTAAATGTTTATATAATATAGTATAATTATTATACTATTATATAATATAGCATATATTCTGCTATATATTGTGAAACTATCAGTAAAGGGGTTAATGTGCATTGATGTTATTAAATGCCCCTGTATCAATAATACCCTCACCTCTACATTTGCCCCTTTACAGAATAATATAATGGGAACTACTGCCACAGATAAATCTGCAATGCGTAACTTTTGCTTCTCTGTCGCCATCTCTGTTTGAAACATAAAACTGCAGTTCAGTTACGTGTGTTTATTATTTAAAGAAGTCAGAATGACATTTTCTCTACAGCTCACATTAGAAATCATTATTAATATGATGTTATCAGGGTAAAATAAAGAGACTATTTTGGACACTTATTTGGACACTATTTTGTTCTTGCTCAATAACATGTTTGTGTATTTGAATAAAGTGATGTATTTCCTCACAGAAGCTACAGGGTGAGACAGTTTTGTTGTGTAAACTTCCCTCTAGTGGTTGATCATGGTCACATGCGTCTCTTTATTCCAGTTTTCATGTTTATCCATCTAGACAGTTTCACAATCCTCTTCATTTTGCCAGGGGACCGAAAATGACGCATTTCTACGTAATACAAATGGTTTAATAAATTCATTTAATAATTCATTGAAAGTTAATATTTTGTTAAATGCACAACCCGTTTTAGTTACATATGTGATACATCTGCAGTGTACAGTGTGAACTGGATGCATTATGATGTTTACTGTATTGAAACGTGTGTTGATATATTTCTGCAGCCTGTCTTAAGTGTTTTGTAAACAAATACTGCAAATAAACACTGAGTTTGATCCAGACATCCTCGTATTATACAGTATTAGTTAAATCCGTATCTAATGCACGTCCTCAAATCATGAAAAACAAAACTAGCAGAGGATGGTTTCGATCCATCGACCTCTGGGTTATGGGCCCAGCACGCTTCCGCTGCGCCACTCTGCTCTGCATGCTTAAGGTGCATCTTTAAGTCTTAAGGTGCATCTTTAAGGGTCTTCAGCAACCAAGCAACATCATTTTGAAGCACTTGTTATATTAAATACTCCGCCTCCCGTTTAAGTTGAATTTGAAACAACAATGCAATAAAACCATAACGCATGCGTCTCTTTAATAACCCTGAAACTCGTGAATTACTGCCTTATATAAACACTTATGGCGCAAATAAACAGCCCCACGCGAGTACAGGCGCTGCAGTTCACTGCCCATCCACACGGGGGCTGCATTTAACCAAATTACGCACTTGCAAAAGGCAACAAGCTACATGTGCAACTGATCCTGTTGAATCTTTTGCATTAAAATTGTGCAAAGTTGAAAAATCATCAGGAGAATATAGGGAACAAAACGCACAAACATGCAGCTCCTTTCTGTTGTTTGTCCTGATACAAAATAAGTTAGTAACCCAGTTGTGTTTTTAATAATAAAGCACTTCATTTAAAAGCCCAAGGCTCCAATCAAAATACAACTGTGCAAATAAAACTAAGCAAACATTCTGAGGTACCAACATTACAGGTTTGGTGTGAACTTCTGAGGGAACCTTTAAAGTATGCAAGTGTTGATGTAGTTTATCCCACTGTGTTAAACTCAATAGCTGTTTCACAGCAGGTAAGTCAACATAACCAATGATGGTTTATACTTGTATTCGTCATATGATAACTTAAAAAACATTTTATAAAATATCTTTAACATTTAACAGCCAATAAACTCCACAGTGGGCTTGTATAATAAACATTTTACGTTTTAAACATATGCCTGCATTATAACTTTTCACACGTCATTTCATTTCAGTTTTTGGTAAAACTATCTTAAACATTTTTATGTGTCTTAAGCCATTGTGGTAAACGATGCTTTATGGGTGTTTATAAAGTTTATAAAGGTTTTGTAGGCAAATGTTGCGTCTCTCATTGGCTGAAAGCGCGGTCAGATTCCACCGCAAGAATTATCGGATTGAAAATCAGGGAGGAGAGTAAAAAACTCAACGCAACAAACTCACAGAGATGCAGTGCTTCAGTTTCTAAACAACGGATTTCCCAGCACCTCTCAAACTGTGTATCTGACCACCAGAAGACATTAAACATAAGGACATTTCAGGTAAAGCTGTTTCATAAAGTTATAAATGAACAAGAATGATTAAATAGTTTCATGCAAACGCAACATTATTATTTTTCTTGCTACTATTATTATTATTATTATTATTATTATTACTGTCTTTGTTGTTGCAAATGATTTATGGTCAAAAGTTTGGGTTGAAATGTACTAACTTAACAACAAACTTTGTGGATCTTTTGTTGCTATAATCAGCATTAATGTTGGGATTAAATGACAGCGTGTGTTTTGATGGACAGCATTTAAACACAATAAAGGAAGATGTTTTATTACAGAGACTAGGAGAGACATTTTGCCCCAGACTTGAATTTCACCTTATGCACCATCATTCATATAATCGTCTGTTATTCCGGGCCACGTTCAGACCATTCGTGCATCACACAAAACGTATGAAAACGAAAGTCGTGTTGTTTTTTACAGAATCATGCCACGGTCGTTTTTGGTAAAAAGTAAAAAATGTTCAACTTTCAACGTTCACCGACCCACCGACACCGAGCTACCGTCGGACCCCGGACCCAAAACAAGTAAGTGCCGCATGCATAATACTTATACATATTTAAACACACCTGTAACATCGTTTGGCATGCACGACTAATGCATTCAAATACACTTTAAAGTTCACATTTTAAATGCATTTATTTTAAATGCAGTGTAAAGCTGGTGCGTGTTTGTCCCAGAATAAGTGCATTATACAAATCTTTAATTCTGTCATTTGTAGGGAAATGATTTGTTTGAAGTGAGTGTTGGGCGGATGTGCAGAACACCTGTCAGATTGGTGTTTACCGACGAGGTTTCAGCCCGCAGGCTGGCGCTTGTTTGACTTCAGGACGGCGCGCTCAACACGTTTGGGTCGCCGCCTAAAGACGCGCTTGCGCCGCGGGTTGTAGGTCCGTAAACTCGCGGAGCGGTTAGGGTGGATGTCACGAATATGCAAACTAGGTCCATTCAAACAACGTTATAACTGCTCACGGGGCATTAAAACGTTCATTTGGGGAAAAAATATAATGGTGCAGTTAAATGGACGCACCTGTTTAACTGCAGCGTTAAAATGCGTTCAAACAAACGCTACGTTTTAATGTAATGTAATGTTATGTAACTACACAGACTTCTGAAGCCATGTCATTTCACGCATGAGGTTTTTAATGCCAAACGCATAAATGTGACAGAAAGTATGTGGAAACTTTTTGGTTTGATGTTTTGTTATCTAATGCAGTTTAAAGTTCTGTAACTTTTTCTCTGTTGAAGTTTCTGAGCACAGATCGGTGTTACAAATGAACTCATTTTACCCTGATTCACAGCTTATAATAATGATTTATTATTTAATTTACCAGGAAATAAAATATGTAGTGACCTGCAGTGTTATGTCTCAAACAGAGGTGGCAGTAAAGAGGCAAAAGTTACAGACCGTAGCTTTAAGAGTTCAAATGCATTTTGAGTCACATTTAATAATGCATCACATTTTTCACTCTTGTGATTTTTCAGTTCCAGCCCTGGTCCCTTTAGAACCGAAGGAACAAAGATCCCCAGAGTTCGATTCTGTCACACAATCGTCCAGCACAGACCCGTATGACTTCATTAAGTGTGAGCGAGAACCCAGCTGTCCAATTCCGTCTCACCCTGAGGGGCCCGTCACCATCAGTCGCCCTTATTTCATATCCGGTACGCAACATAAGGCCTAATATGAAATAATACCTGAGGTTGTAAGACATATGTCAAATAGTAACTATATTTAAAAACTATATATATTTCTACAGTGTTAGTAGAACATTCTAAAAATGTAAAAACGTTGAAATAAGGTTTTTATAACCAAGCAATGTT